>VWYE01017545.1:155870-201142 GCA_013398995.1 Alaudala cheleensis | reverse complement strand
CGTGCGGCGCGGAGCGGGGCGGGCCGGGGGAAGGACCTGCGGCGCGGCCTGCGGGAGGTTCTGCCGCTCCTCCCTCCGGGGCTCCGCCGGGCCCGGACGGGGTGCCCAGCCCCGGTGTCTCGGCGGCGAGACAAAGGCGGCGCTGCCGCGTTGGTGACGGGCCGGGGCCGGGCGGGCCGAGCCGCTGCCCTCTCGCGAAGGCGGCAGTGGCCGCCTGTTGAGGCTGCACGGAGCGGCAGCTTCAGGCGTCAAGATCTGCCTCGTCCTAAACCGGGAAAAGCTAAACATCCAAATAATAACAGACTGCTTGGGGGCTTTGTCCACTGGAATTTGCAAAAACAAAAGTTTGCAAATGAGATCTAAACACTAGTAATAGCTCTTGGCTCATCTTCCTTGTGAATTTCTTCAGCATTTATGAATGACCAGAGACCAGGTAATTTACAAATAGAGTACAGATGTGTTCATACTCAGCCGGAGCAGGAGGACGCAGTTGTTTAGCAAACAAATAGGAGAGTAACAACTTTTCTGTCTGAAAGTAAATGGGCTGCCAACATCACTTGCGCCAAATGTTACCTTAATTTGCAGTGAGGCAAGCCGACTGCAGAATGACCACAAGCAGGTCTCATCTTAAATTCATGTTTCATATGTTTCAGTTACACTGAAAGGGCTTTACTGGTAGGGGTGTTAACCCAATTACACCAAGAAGGAGCCACAGTTATCTGACAGTCTCCGGTCAACCAACCCCGTGGTTTATTTAGTGTCCAGAGACCTGGATTCAGTGAGGTACAAGGGAACACCTTTGTTCCCTAAAATTTCCTATTAACACGTGCATTGGGAGAATTCTGATCCTGAACTGAGTTTCAAGCTATTTTATGTAGCTCAGTAGATGATGATTTCTCTCATGTGCAAACACCTTGGGTTGCATGCATAATTGTGCTATCCATTCTACTTCTGGTGAAGGCAGATAGAAAATGAGAGGAGTTAGAGATTATTCTCAACCTTAAATCATTATTTACAACAGTACCTGAAACTGTGGGGTGATTTTGAAACAAGTATTTTCACATTTGGTCCATTCATTTTTATTTGATGCTCTTATGTCTAATTTCTTCTAATTTTGCATCCATGTTTTTTTCAACAACTTTCTTTGCTATATAAAATACATGGAGATTACCTTTGTTTTCTAAGGACTAATGTTACAAATTCCTGCAAACTATTTTAGTTCTACTCTATTTGAATTTATCAGAAAATCTGCCTGTTTCTCTCTAGTGAGTTGGGCAGTTCAGCCAGTCAAGTAATCATACATTCCACAAGTGCTAGTTAACCAGCGTGCATTAATTGTTGGCTTCCCAGCATGGGTAAGAAGTGAGAGCTGCCCACTGGAGCCAGTGCCAAGGCAGGTCCCTCTGTGCCTGCCACAGGACACCGAGCAATGGAAAGCTTTTGGAAGGCACATGCACAGGAAAACTGAATAAAGATTGAACAAGTTATTCAAATATGTCCTTTTTTAAAAGACTTTCTAATCTCAGCTAATCTCCTTTAACAACATTATTTTATTGTGTATGTGCTTAAACAGTTTCCTGTAAAGGAAAGGAAACATGCCATCAAATTTCATTATGAGGCATTATGTTAAGAGCCCTGCTTTAGGTCGATGCAGCAGTTCCCTGCTACTTGAAATAATAGTCTTGGTTTCTGTTCTCTGCCTGATTGGGCACTAAAGTGCACCTTTCACCAGGGGCTGCAGTAACACAGGAATGGCATCGTTCAGGCAGGGCATTACTTGGCTATCTTGAGTCTTACTTCAAAATCTAGAGGGAAGTGTTGGCTCTGCGTACTGCTACTCCTGCTTTCCCAGAAGTGTGTCTTAGTCCTTTGCTTTCTCTTCAACAATAAAATGTTCATCTTCTCATCATGGCTTTACTGTCCCACCTTTTGCCTGCAGATCCACATTGCCTGTTGCCCTTCTCAGGCAGGGCCAGGTAGCAGGTAAATCCCTGTTGTACCACGTTTCTTTCTTTCTGGCAAGAAAATGTTCTTTTGTCATATCTGAGTCTCTAACTCTCCATTTGTCTTGCAAATGGCAAGTCTGCTCTCAGAAGAATTCAGATAAATTTCTCATTGCACAAAGGTCTCTTCCATGGGTTCAGCTGTCAGACCCTTGCCTAAGAGAGGGACCTTGCTGTTACCTCAGTTACTTAACTCCATGTAGCCCTTCTCTAGCAAGTGCAGAGAAAGCCTTCATAAGACATAGGTATGCTTTGAAGACTAAATTATGAAATGGATGCAAATTTATTATGCCAAAAGTTTATACAGTAACCCAAATTCAGATCACTACAGTACACCAGAATGTTGATATTTTAGGTACAACATGAACACCACAGAGACTTTGTCATGGGTGTAACACAAAACACAAGCAGTTCTCAAGAGGAGCTTTTTTTTCACATTAATCTAACTGATAGACAATTAATTAGCACTTGCAGGATAGGAAGGTGCTGGTTTAATGTTCCAGCAGATGAAAGGATCTCATTTAGCCATTAAAAAACACCCAAAACCATAATGTGAGCAGTCTGGGCACTGCCCAGGGAAAATATTTCACCAGGCAGTATCGTATCCAGGAAAGGGTTATGCTCATAAATTCTGAGATCCTCAGAGCTCCTGCTGAAGCTGCAGACTAAAGGAGCTGCTGCTGGACACTCACAGAAGCAAAAGGATCATTTATCTTCCCAAAAATGTGTAACTGTGAACTTCAGGAAATGGTTTAGCTCTTTCTTCACTGAACTTGAGTGACATACAGTATGAGGGAAAGCAGACTGAGGATTGTATAGCCACTTTTTTCCTATTTTTTTTCTGTAGCCATTAAAATCCTACCAGTCACTTCATCTTGAAGTGCAGTAGGCAGTTTTCAGATAAAAATTACTATCGTCTTTTTCCACTCTGAGCAAATTAAAATGAAGAAGATGAGACAGTTATTTCAGTCAGTTTCAACAAGCTTCAACAGAAAGAAAACTCTGTGCTCAAGTTTTTAGATTCCTCCCTGGGATGTTCAAAAAGTAAATAAAGAACTTGTTTTATTTAATCAGCTTTTTAAAAGAGAAAGCAAAGGCCTTCCTCAAGGGCAGAACAGCTGGCAGGAAGGGTGTTTTTTTGGGGTGAGGAAGGGGAGAAGAAAAGGGAAGGTAAATTGTCTCCTCCTGGAGCTGTGAATACACACAATCACTTCTGTTTCTCACACAACTGCTTCCAAAAACAGGCAGCAAAAGAAAACCAGAAACCGTATGAAGGCACATCAGTGGTGATCCTGCAGGGGCGTAAGAATTTCAGCTTTGTAGGGAAGACACTCTGCAAGCAAATCCCGAGTACCCATCTGCTTAGAACAGACCAGAGGCGTGATTTAATTTTCTCTGGGAGACTGGGCTGGCTTGTGATGTGGTTAACTTCCATAAGCAAGCAGATGTTAAACAGCCCCTTTCAAAGCTGTTGCTTGCAGTTTGTTATTGGTTCAGTTTCTAGGTCACTTTTCAAGTCAATCAAGAGATTATTTATACCAATCATTTGCTTTTACTTCTTTTAGCACTAATGGGGAGATAAAAGCAAATGGGTGCCCTAAACATCCACGGGCAATCTCTATCAACAAGCTATACACAAACTGGGAGCTTATAAGAAGAAAACCCAAACTGTAGTTGAAGAACAAAGTCATATATAATAGAAAAGATTCCAGAGAATGCCTCAGCACATTTTCACCATCTTCATTGGTTTTCTGTCAGTATTTTCGAATTGGATTTGAATCTAAAGGCTCTAAAAGAAGCAAAAGTATTCGCTTATGTTCCATTTCTAAGCTCTGCTAAGACTTAAATATGTACTTCTAACAGCAAGTAGTTCCCCTGCTCACTGAAGTACAAGGGTTTAAGAGTTGAACCCCTGTCAATTACAAGGTAAGTTTTCCAGGGACTCCAGGGGCAGTGCTTGGGTCATAGCACAACTGAACTTGAACAAAACAGTTCCAGAAAAGTCAATATTCCTCAAAAATTCCAGGGTAGTCCGAGAACCTCTAGTCCAAGCCCAAGGAGCTCCCTGAGCAAATGGAGACAGGTGTGCATGCAAGTGTGGTTCTCTCTGTTTCTCTAGATACCATGCAACACCTGTCTCTCTACACAAACCTGAAGAGCTCATCCCACAGCTCATCAATTTTGTAATGCTTAAGCCAAAGGGGTAACCAGAGGTCGCAGCCCCTTACCTAAAAAACCCCATAACCCAGCAGATCCACATTTGAGAACAGACCAATACTCAGATGTGGTTGCACTGCAAAAGCTCCTCATGCATGTAAAAAGATAAACAGGATTGTGGAGAGCTGGAGGGGATTATTATTGCTTCATAATAAATGCTCTAGCATTCTGAATTTATCTGGGTAATGACACAGGAGAAGCATTTCTAGTGTTCTTTCATGAATTTTGCAGTTACACAAATGCCTGTGAAAACCAGACAAAGGTAGATGGTCAGAACATGCTGGACTTACAGCAAATCATGTGTCATAGCTAAGACTTGAACTGCTACTTGACAGTGATACATGGATTTCTGTTTACATAAATACTGCATAGATTTGATATGCTTCTGAATTGAGAATAAATTTTTACTTTTAATAGTGCAGGATATTCCTTGGGCAGGAGAAGGAAGTTATTTTTGTAGGAGGAAAACACAGCACTGGAATGACAATGAGAATAAAGTCAAAGAGAAACCCTTGTATAACTTGCTGTAGTCAGTTTGCTCAGACAAAGCAGACCATGGACCAAGATGGAACTTAAGACTGAAGGGTGATTAAAATGACAAAAATATTGGACGTAACTAAAATCAGTCTTGAAAACAGTAACGAATGTGAAATGAAGCAACTCCTAAATTACACTCTCATTTGGAAGGCAAAAGTACTACAGCCTCTGCTTTAGCCTACATGCCTTGGAGGGATGGGAAAGCCATCAGAGAGTTCCAGAATGAAATAATGTCTCAACGTGGCACAGTGGCAGCTGCATTATCAGCTTCCACAAGGTTTGCTCACCCAGTTTAAAATGAACTACAGATCTTGAACCTATCTGTATTTTTCCCCTGCATAACACAAATGTAAAAATTAAACATTCAACAGTTCAAGTTAGTATTTTTAAAAGAAAAAGGGCACAAAAATAATTTAAACTTAACTTAAATTTTTATAAATATCAAGATTTGTCAGAATTGAACAATAAACAAACAACTCCCAAAACAAACAGAAAATCCCCACCTCAATAGTAAATGGAAGAGAGTATATCCAGCATGGCCCAGAATAAGGAGAAACATCTGAGACAAAGTCCTGAGTGGCATGGAAGCCTTAAAAAGGATTTTGAATCAAGTCTGCAGCCATGACATTTAGAGAAGTGTTGTTCAACTGTTTGAAACTTATAAAGATGCATTAACTGGAGGGAGTGTAATGGATAGAAATATTTAATATAATGCATATATCAAAGCTCATCCAGTTCTGCTGAGCTCTCTAATTGGTTTCCAGGGGACTTGGATTAAGCCCCAGTTTGGTAGTAAAAAAACCATGCAAAAGAATAATTGAAATAAAAAGCCTCCAAATCTGCCAGGGTTATTCCATGAAGGATAAATACATTTCATCAGCAAGGCAAGCCAAATATTCTCCTTTTTACCATGGGCTATTTGTAATTCTACAATTTTTTTTCCCTAAACTCACCTTCAGAGCTGCCACCCTCCCCTTCCAAGATCACAGCCAAGAGCTTTCACTGCTTTGCCTTCTCCTTTCCCAGCTGAAGTCAGTGTCTGTCTTGCAGCTGACTTCAAGAGCACCAACTACTAGCCTTTTTGACTTTCTTTAGAAGATGAAAGAATGAAAACTACACACAGCAGATGCTAATCACATTCTTTAATCCCCACATCCTGGCAATGTTATTTACTAAGTACTCTTTATAACACATATGGTTTTACAAGCATAGTCCCTTCACTCACCTTGATGCTTCTATCATCTCCTCTCACAACCATATTACTCAGGAGAGACCATTCTAATTTAGAAGTCTTTAACAGACTGAATCTAAAGTACAAAGAGTCTAAAGATTTCCCCAGGTCTTACAAGTCTGTGGCAGCAAATTAAGTGATTCTACATTTGCCAGCTACTTCTCGAGCTGCTGTGCTGCTCATCTTCCCCACACTTATTTTCAACACAAGCAAGGGAGAAGAATTTTGTGCCAGCTAAGTAGAAAGGCTGAAGAAGAAAGCAGAAACTAGCTAAAGACAAAATTAAGTGGAGATCTAAAGGCCTGAATCCAGTTTTTAGTGCTTACAAAGAGCCACATGAAACAGGGATGCCTTCCATGTCAGTTTAAAGTACAAATACATCACCTTACATAATAAGGTCTTTTTTTTCCCCAAAGTTATTTGACCATAGCTGTAATTTTGATGGCAGTAAATTTCCAAGTCCAGATGTGCTGAGGAGATGTTTCTTCCTTGAGTGGTTTAATTATCCTCCAGGCAAGTGTTCACAGTAACCTTGCATGGCTGAGCTGAATCCAGCCAGTGGCACAGTATGGTTGACATAGCACTGCTGCAGGGAAACAGTGTCACCAGCAGTGACAGTTACTACAGGTCCAGAAGGGAGGAATCTGTGGGAGAAACAAGGACAAGGAGACAGAAATAAATGCAAAGGGAACTAGAAAATGCACAGCAGCAGCCTAAGTCAGAAGAACTATATATCTTCTGAAAAATAAAAGTTTAAAGAAAGTCTCTGATTAACTGGAAAATATCTGCATGAGTGGAAAATCCAGAAGAATGGCATATGGGAAAGGGAGCAAGTTACTGTGTGTGCTGGTGAAGGTACCTACACATACAGCAGACATTTTAGCATCATGGAATTGGAAAAGTGCAGGGATCAGGACAAAGTGAGGGGTGAGGAGTGTCCTTCCTTCCCATGAAAGAGATCCCCTACCCAACTGTGCCCTACAGAAATGAGTCACACATTGTCCCTGCTTCAAGCCTACACCACGACATGGCCAGAGCCACCCTCATCACTCAAACACCATCAGCAGTTTGTTACGGGGATGCTGTCAGTCAGCCTGAGCCAAAGTATCCCCTGCCTGTGACACACCAGGATGAACCACACCACACTAATCAATTCCCAGAAACCAACAAACCCTGGAGTAATAAATGAAGAAATGTAATTTTAAAGTGTCAAAACTAATTCTGACATTTTCTGGGACTCCTGAAGTTGTAATTATGCACAGCTGGTTGAAAGAGCTTTATAACTAAACAGATACAATACCTGAAGGAACTAATTCAGAGTTATTGCTCATTATTAACAGTCATCTACAAAATGAATGATGATTTAACTATCATTTGTCACAGCCACAAATAGAAGTCCCCAGGACAAATTACAGAATCTTAGTTCTCAGGAATGAATCAATACTTGCCCTCTTCTCAGCTATTTCCATTACTTCACTAGGACTCCTTAAAGAGATTATGAATATCTGTCTCACTTGACCCAGCTGCCATCTCTGTTTCTTCCCCAAGCAGATATGAATGTCTACTCTGCTTCCATACATACAGCCTTATTTCTGCATTTCCTGTCTTTTCAGCTTTCTTCCCTCTATCAACACCTGCAGGAACCACCATACTCCTGTACAACATCAGTCCTATCTGCTGTCCTTGCTTCCAAAAGGAGTATGCAATTATTCCTGATCCTTAAGGTTTGGGCTCACAGAACTCTTTGGATGAAGAAACACCTTTTCCTATCTGACACACAGAAATAACGGTGGTGGGTGAAGGCAATGCAGCGTCAGAGCAGCTCAAGGCCCACAGAAGCCCTAAGCACAGCCAGCCCATGCCAGCTTCTCACCACTGTGAATGGAGTCACAAATCCAACAGGAACTAACAGACTACAGGCACCTTGTACCTTTTAGACATTCAAGTGGAAGTGATCATTCATAAACCCCACTGGTTTCAGCTGGCTGTATACAGAGAAGACCACCTGTTTTACATTAATTCCAGTCCTAACCATTGGTCTCTTGCATTGATCTGCATCACCTTGAAATGTTTTGAATGCAGCCTTGCCTTGGAGCTCTGCAGCAGCTGAAGGACGTGAGACAGTCCCGAGCCAGCTGCCACAAGTTCATGCTCCAGAGCAGCTCTTGGAGCTGGGTTTCAGCAGCCGCTGGAGACTGAGCACAGACTGGAATAGACACGTCCCCACTCACTGCAGATTCACTGTTCTATCCCTTCCCAGGAGCAACTCCCAGCATTCTTTTTGGAATGACTGCAGCCTTTGCTTAAGTACTGCTTTTTGTTTGTTTGTTTTAAGCCAGATAGACAAAAGACACGCAAGTGAAAGTTTTACTGATAATGAAAAAGCATATGTGGACTCTGCTTCCTCCTTTTTGAGAAAATACAGTCCCTTTATCTCCTTCCTCATGTACATAATTTCAACAGGTAACTTTCCCTCCTATAGTTACATTTCAGTCCTGACATTGCAAAAACCCCTTTTTAACAGAAAAAAAAAGCTACCCAATCCCACTTTTCTCAAAAGAAAACGCTGCTCTCTAGTGGAAGATGACGATATGATCTAATTCCATTAGAAGGAATGATACAAAATTTTTATTTTATCAGTTACAAGAAATTTGGACTCATTTTCACAAGCACGGAAACACATAAGTAGCAGGCCTGGTTTGTTTTCCATGAGTCTTTCAGATTGGCCAGTGAGATTTAGATATTCACTCTTCAAGACCAACTTGCAATGCATTTGAATAATTGCCCTATTAATATCCAAATGATCTGCCAAGTACAATTGCATTAAAATATTAACATATTTTATCATATGGTCCCTTTTAGTTTTTCTATTCTTAGACAATATAATAACAAGACAAATATTCTTATTTTCCTTTTTTCCCCCAACATACTGAATTACCAACAGACTTCCCTAGGTCTGAATACAAAGCTTAGCCAACCACTTCGAAGACAGATTAGTTACCTGCACAGAATAATTTATGCAAACACTATGGAAATGTGTATCCTGTTTGCTATGAGTTTCTACAGACATTCCTGTCTACAAGCACAGTGATACAGAATTGAATTCCTGTTGCAGTGGTTCCTTCAACTTCTACTGAAACAGTGACACACGGTCAGACTTCATAGTATTTGTCCTGAAACAGGCAATTTTTATCCTACTTGCAGTTAATTTATAAAACACAGCATTCATATGATTTTCTCTTCTTTTTGTCTTTAAGCACAGACAGGCAAAAAGGGAAATAGCCCTCTCTCTACTACATTTCCTCAAGTAATGGACCAAAGCAGCCCAATTCTGGATTTACTTCCAACTTGCCCTAGTCATAACAGGAAGCCTGTATAGCACTTGCAGCTGTTTTCTTCTCTCTCTGCAGATAAGAGACATGTGTGAAGTGGTTTCCTGATGAACACCAAGAAAGTACTTCATTTAATGAGAAGTTTAGATTTGTTTGAAAACAGATGGAAAAAAAATGAAGATGAGAAAATAGGATATGGATATTTGAAACCGAATTTATTGCTTGAATATTTATACTTAATTTCAATTAGCACATTAATTAGAAAACAGAGGAAAATGTTAAAAATGGTATTTATTTTTAAAAAATTAAACCCTAACTAAAGCTATAAAACTGATAAAAATGTAAATTTCAATCATCCAAAGTTCCATTTCTTGACTGTTAAAACTGACCCTTGAAAAAAGCTGCTTATGAGTGAAATCCAACAGCTAATTTGTTTACTGACTGTGCAGAGAGCTCAAACAATAATTACTAATTCAGAGTGCTCTTGTAAACAATCTATTTTTGGCTGAAACACTCATGAGGCTCAGAGCATGCTCTGAGGACAAGACATAGGGACTTGAAGCAAAATAGTTTTATATTACTTATTCATTTACGTTGTAAACACCCAGGACTTAAGCTCAATAATTCTTCACTATCTCTTTAACTAAGCAAATAAAAGAAATAAAGGTTAGCTCATCCATAAATTAATTACACAGAAATATAATACACCCATAAATAAACACAAGATTCACGTATTCTTTACCTCTGCTTCTTTTTATTGTCATATTTAAGACATGATAAAAGACGTATTAATTGTATTAACTTTAAAACATACAAGAGAGTGAACCCAGTATTTAAATAGCTCATTTTTCTATATTTACAAAAACCAAAACCAAACCAAAAAGCCCCCAAAACCAAAAACCACCACCAACCAAATAAAGAAACCCAACCAACAATAAGAAAAAGGAAAGACATGGTTTTTTGTTCCAATACAACCTCCACCCCTTAAGACCTTGAGAAGAATCTTTATTCACAAAAATGTCACGTACTATCAGTAGAATTTCCCATGATAAAACTTAAACCACAGGAGAGGTTTATGGGCTTTCTTTCCATGAAGCCCTAACCCATGTTAAATTTACATCTTGAAAAGCAAACAGACAAATGAGCAAATGGCTAAAGCACTGAGATCACAAAGAAGACTTTAATTGATTCTGAAATTTCTATTGCTAAAACAGAGATAGCAAAATATATGTAGCTTTTAGAGCACATAATAAATGCACTACATTCTCCTCCATCACCCTGCCAAAAATCGAGGCAGAAGTAGATCTCAGCATCACACTGAAAACACAAAATCATTTGAGAATAGTTGTATTAAGTTTCACATGAGATCTTGTCTGCATGGAGGATGAATTAAAAAACAGTGGCAACTTAAGACTTAAACCAACAGATTTATAGTCTCTGAATGTAGCCTTACACTTCTGGTGGACATAAAGACAAACTGCAGCACAAACTTGTTCATCTTCTAATGCCAAAATACTCAGCAGTCTGCTTTTACTCCCTGAGGGCACAAGTGTGCCCTCTACTTCATTTCTCTCCAACCTTGACCCATGTCATGAGCACACTGAGTATCCCAACACTGCTGCTAAACACTAAGATACTTTTCCTCCACAGTACCACAGTAAATTTTAACATACTACACTAAAATGATCTGAGATTTATATTCATTCTGCAAACTGCTGTAGTGGACTAAAGCTAAAGATGCTTCCAAATTATTTCATGGCAATGCATAAAAAACAGCATCCCCTTCAATTTCCACTTTATATAATAAAATAAAACTAGGTTGTTCAGATGATCCTGGTCAATTATGAAAGCTTCCCCAAACTAAGACTGCTGTCAGCTACTGATTATAGCAGTCAGATAGCTGCTCTCATATGAAAAGCTATCTATAATTTGCAATATTCTTACAACAGTCTTCTCAGAATTTAGCAGCATCCACAGTGTACAGCTTCTTGTAGATATGGTCCCAAAACAGAATCCTGGGGAGGAAAATAACTTACTGGATAATAACTTGAGATAAAGAAAAAACAGTTAAATCTACTAAAAGCAAAGAGCAAATATTTCAAACACTTTGAACAGTACTCCTGAACTCACTATGAATTAATCACAGACTCAGTTCAATCCCTCTGAAGGTCCTGTTCTTAACAGCTGCAGACCTCTGCAGGTCCTGTTGAGAGGACATTTCCAAAAGCACTCTGGGCAAACTCACAGCACACTCTTGCAATTGTCTTTTTGTTTTTTTAATGACATCTGAATACATGTGTAATAAATACTGAGTTAATAACAGCTTCCACCCATTAACAGTAACAGACGAACAGTAACAGCAAACACTCTCACATGAAAAAGAAAATGTTATCACGTGAAATCCACTTTAAATTTGTTTCCTCACTCTGGTGCACTCTCCTTTCAGGGTCTGTACTAACAACAGGTGAACAGTTGAGCAATTCTTTTGATATTATTTCCAATTCACTCCTATTGAGACACATAAAACTTTTCTTACTTTAAATTATGTTTGCTTACTATGTCTTGGTCTGCTATCTTGTTTTATGTCCAAGTTCTACGTCACAATGGGAATATGAAATTCATTATGATCAAATATCAGAGGCCGCCTGGGAGGGGTTGATTCTTTGTCTGCTTTGTGTAATAGTTTGAAGAGTCCTGTTCCAATATTCATTGGAATTCCCATGATGATGCACTCAGAAACACCTAGGAAAAGACCAAACAAACACAGTGAACATTTCAACAGTAAGGATTTACAAAGATTACTACTTTCATTTGCCCATCGTGTTTTGTGCTGTCTACAAAACGTTTAAGTTTACATGTGAAGACCAAGGCCTCTTCACTAGACAAAGTTCAATGTTATGGTCATCAGACCAGTATGGTACTTAAACAGTGTTAAATTCTACAGGAAAAACTCAACCTAATCTAAACATCATCTCCAGTAATGGAAGCCCATCAGAAGGCTGGTTTTTAGAGAAGGCACGTTCCATTGCAGTGCCTATAACAGAAGATGTAAGGCAAATTTACTTCATGTTCATTCTCTGACTCAGTGCTAAGGCTTCAGTCAAACCTGGCAGAGTTCCCTTGAAACCTCCCCAAGTTGCCAGTGAGAAAGGCATAGAAATACTTGAGCTATAACGCTCCTGGCACTTTCACCACTCAAGAAGTGCTCATTTTGAAGTCAAAGATGGAGTCTGTCCCAATGATTTTTGGTGGTTATTACATTTTCACTCCAATGTGCTGACACATTTATATTCCAGATCTACCAATGTGCACAACTGTTCCAAAGAACATTCCACATGAGCAGCAAGCTCTGAGATAGCAGTGTTTCTCTCTCAGCATGCTCTTATGATCCAAATGACATTTGTGCACAGTCTCAGGAGTTCAACTAGATTGTCCTTCACATAAATGCTTAAGAAGGTAATAAATAGCTGTACCTTTGAATGCAGCAAGGATGAAAATATTTGCTTAAAATTCTGATCCACAATTTGAATGTGTATGAATAAAGATTCAGAAAATATGGTGCACAAAGCACTGTTTGAAACTGGCTACACTAAGACTAGACATACACACAAACTAATTAACTTTAACATAACACACACATATTTCTGTATTTCATTAGCACCCAGAAATTCTCAATGAGCAATTCCAGGAGGGTAGGCATTGCATAAACAGATCTTGAAAAGGGTGGAACCTGCTTTACTTCTTTTATCCATTTATCCTATTAGACAGACTTTTTAACTGTTCAGTCCCAAAGTATGTGTAGCTTAAAGGAAAAAATCTGAAATTAATGGAGGCGAACACATTAAAAATACCCCAAAATTATTTCCATTCTAAATATTAGAGCACATGGTTAAAATACAAAATAAAGAGACAAACAGAATGCCAGAACTCATTTACTAAGTTTTCTGTTTGCTGTATGTATGTGGGCATACTACACTTGTGCATTTGCAAAATTTACAAGATTCTTTCATGAACTCACCAAGATGACTCAGTGGCTGCTAATGTACTAAAATTTAAAACTCAAGAACAGATACATTTAAAATAGAAATTTCTGACAACTGCTATCTTGTCTGCTGTTAATGAACTGAATACTGATAAATGAGATTTCTAATTAAAAACCAAAGACCCACAATTTTCATCTATTTAAATTAGAATTAAATGAAGAAGTGAAGAACTTGGTCTGTTTATTTCCAGGTACAAGTGCCAAATGACCTAAGCAATCAGGTAAGAGTATAATCTCCAGGTAGGCTGAGATGGACCTGTCTTCCTAGTTCTTAGCAGGACTGAAAATGAAACCTAAATACTGAGTGAAGTATTATATTTATTCAATAGCTCTAGGTGTTGAAGATACACAAACTTTCATAACTGAAACAGAACTATTGATAGAGGGACAAATTTCCCAGCATTTAACTGAGATCTAGGGTGAGAAGTAAAACCAAACTACCCAAAGTCTACTTTAAGAAACAACCAACAAATACCCAATTGACTTAAGAGAACTGAGTCAGAGAACAGAAGTAGAGAAACACACAACAAACTTCCAGGACTTCTGGGCTGAATTAGCCTCAGACCTCAAGTTTTGGACATACCAGCTGAACAGGAAGCTTAACAAAGACCAGACTCCAATGCTCTGAGGAGGTTTCAGAGATGCTGGGTAAGGACCACAAGCTGGGACAGACTTTGCAATACCTACCACAAACAGAATCCTTCTGTCCAAAGTAGGCAGCATCAAAGAGATGGTCTGCAGTCTTTTCAAAAGAAGCCAGCATCAACACACTTTCCTTCATTTTTGCCAGTCCAAACCTGGTAATGCCCAGCACTTCACCCTTGATTGATGGAAAAACCCAAAGAGTAAGCCTGAGTAAATAAACATCTACCATACAGTATTATCATAATCCACTGATTCACAGCTGAACATCCTGAAGGTTAATAGTTTGGTAGTAATCAATATTTACATAAAACAAAAGTCATTCTTCATATACAACATAAGCTGCTTTAAATGGTTAATAGATCTTGAATATTAATTAAATCTTGAGTATTTAAAAAATTCAAAGAAACATGGCCATGAGAACCACCCCCCCCACAATTATAAACTGGCTGCTGAGCTAGAAATTTCAGCAGGCTCTGAGAGCACTATGGTGAATCTACTGCCTATTACCTACAGATAAATCTGACCTCAGCTGCCAGGAAATTACAGAAGAGGCTAAATCTTCATTTTTGCACTCTCCAGAAAAATAGGTAATTAGCTCTTTAAACTAACCTGACTTGTATGTGCCTATGTTTGTTAGAAACATCCTGATTCTATCAGGTTGCACACAGAAGCCTAAGTCAGAAGTACAGGCAAAAGAATGTGTGGTAGGAGCCCACCAAGTTTCAAACATGGCACTCTGATGTCCTTTTCTACTGCTGTGCTGCAGCTTCACAGGGTCAGCCCCAGGGGCTGCTGCAGCTCAGTACAACAAAGCTCGGCAGTTTGGAACAAACCAGAACTCCATCCATTTCACCCAAATTAAACCCTGGCACTCTGGCAAATTGCAAAATCTTACTGCACTAAGTGTACTCCACTCTAAAAACCATATTATCGGTGAAAAAAAGAAAAATCAATCAGTAAAGAGCAGATATGATTTTGTACTAACACGTTGTGTAAGACTGTTCAGGTCAGCTGACTCTATGTATAATATCTGTATCCTCTGCGTCTCACATCAGGTGCAGCTGTTACAAACCACTCCCCTGTGGGGTTTTCTGCACAGCAAGCCTTAAACTGCATGCATGGCTACCCAAACAGTTTTTTTCACACCATCGTTTTTAGGATTCCTATTTTCAATATAAAATTATTGTTCTCTACTCATTATATCAGTTTGTTTTCAGTCAAAACAGATCATCCTTCCCCCAAAGAACTGAAGTAACTAAGCATTTTGTGTAAAATACAAATACCAGTATTAGGTCAGTACAAGTTGGAATTCTTTAAGGCCAGAATGAATTTCCATCTCCCAAGCTGACCCACCCTTCTCAAACATGATAAAATTAATTTGTATCAACAGGCCAATGCAACATGTAGAAAAAACATAGTACAAACCTTGTAAGTCATTAGATCAGACAATAACATGACATGTCTCCTGTCAATGCTCATGCCATGGTTCACCATTGTATACTGGATCTCATTGATAATGGTTGTCCGAGCGGCTTCAATTCCCAGAGTTTTCTCTACCTGCACAAGAGATTGGTACATGATTGTTCCATGTTACATGAATGGAGAAACACGTGCTTGGAGCAAGCATATTCCTGGAATAAATACTGCCTGATAGCATATTGATATTCCATTTCTGTGGCTACCCTATCAAACGTCTCCCTTTGAAAAATATTTATGGAAACAGCTTCTTTGACGTGAACAGTGCTGCCAGTGAATTATTCTCTTGTGCTAATGCATTCTGACACATATTAGTGAAATCAGGCTTCATTCCATATCAACTGCTGCATCTGAGCACAACCAAGCACTTGTAGTAAAGATGCTATGGGGAAAACCCCCCAGCACCCATTTAGACATTACCTCATAAGTGTTGTTAGAGGATGTTTTTGTTCCTTTCACTCCATGAGTAGCCATAACAGCTCGTAGATTATCACCTTCAACCAGAAGTTTGTATTTTTCCTTGCCACTTTGTTCATCAACGTGAATGACAGCTCGGGAAACCTCTGGTATGCCTTGCACTACGACCTTCACAAAACAAAAAACCCCAAGTAACTTGGATGTGCACAGTAACACAAAAGGGTAACACCAGCTTTCAAACCTATTGAGAAGGTTTAGCATGTGGAGCACAGGCTCACTCAAAACATGAGTAAGATTTCTTGCTCTAAAATACTCTAGTGCAAAACTGACACTGACACTGTACTGTAAATCTTACCCACGATCTACATTTTATGTCAGATATTCCCACACTCAGGTTTGAGTGTGAATGGTGGCAGACCCATACAAATAAAAGGGCAAGCTGCTAACAATACAGGTTCATTTATCTCTGTTTTTAAAATCCACAGTAGACAGTCTCCTCATTCAAAGCTGAAAAAATAACAGATACTGTCATGTGGTTCTATTCTAGATGCAACTGGAAGCAGATGTAACTACTTCACACAACTGCTGCACTTGGAATGCTTCAGTAAATGTTGTAAGGAAAATATCAGTGCTTCCATTTTATTTACAATTATCAGTAAAGGATAGCTTAGTTTCAACAGCAAGGCAGTACCACCACAATCCAAGAGTTACTGACCCAACCTATCTGCACTGTCAATACTGACAAGAATTATTTCATCTTGCCACCGTGGAACCAATTATTACTACTGATTACCTCCCACAAAAACATGAGACAGCCTTTGCTTTTACCTTTGGTAGTTCCTCCTTGAGGGACTGCAATACATAATACATGGAACTCTTGCTGTTTTCACGAGGAGTCACACATACAACTGCTTCCCCATGGACAGCAACATCCCCAGGCTTCACTCTGAGTTTAGAGATGCAAATCGAGTAGCGCACAGTCTCTGCATTCACCTGGGCAAAAGGCAACCAGCAAATACCAGGGTTATCACAGCAGATATCAACATATCAAATACATGGAGCAATCTTTCAGCAGGTTATAAAAAGGAAAAATGTAGGGAAAAAAATCCCCAAATATTCTCTTTTAAATTAGGCTTATAAATTGCATGAAATAGCATCCTGTGCTGAGGGTACAGCCTGCACATAAACCAATGGACAGAAATGGCATCCCTGTGGTAAACAAGACACAAATGTATGTTCTCTCATTTCCAAATAAAGGGGAAATTATCCACTTGGCAAGGAAAAAAACAAGATATAATGTAGCCACACAACATCCATCATTCACTTCCTTTTTTCTAGCTCCCCCTGGTGTGATAGCTGACACAGGATTAAGAGACCCTTTGTAAGGTAACCAAGGTATAATCTGTGTAAAAACTAACAACTCACCTCTAATCTCAGAAGTCTGATGCGCTCTAAAGACAGTTTCACTAGGATGAAACAGTCATCTGGAAGAAACACTTCCTCAATATATTCAGAAATCTGTAAGAGACAAGGACAAAACAGTTAGCATGCAAAAGTGGCTAAAATGCCCCATGACAAGTGGCTAATGCTTACAGCATTACCAATAATACAATCTTACCTCTCCTAACAAAGTTTTCTCAATTCTTCCTTTAACCAGACGGGCAAAATCAGGATCATCATCCTTGTCCAGCTGTGCTGTTATAATAGGGGTGCTACAAGAATAAACACACACAAAAACCCAGCTAGCAAATTGCTCAGCTACAGTACAGATGGCAACTGGAATTACAGCCTGCCTTACGGAATTTGTCTCTTATTTAGTGCAGTGTTTAGTAAGATAATGAGATTTTTAGCTTCCTCAGGTGTATTTAAGAAAAATTACTGCTCAGGTACTTCAGGCAAGTAAAAACAAGCAAACACACAGTCCTGATGACTGCTTTCACAGCATATGTTATTCTAGTATTATTTAAACATAGCCTAGAAATAGGTATGCTTTAAGTACTGCAAAGCACCAGAGCATTTCACAATAGGAGAGACATCTAAGGAAATATTATACTTAACAAATATCACTTGCCTTTATTTGATTTTCTCTCTGGGCCTAAGTAGCACAGTTGGGCAGACAGAGTTTTCTTGTTTGAGTATTTGCATAGAATGATGTCTAGCATATGCTGAGGACAGGGAAACGCTATCATGTACTGCAAATTTATTCATTAGGTTTCACTTAGGCAAAGGGAAAGAAGCCCCAAACAAATCAAAACAATGTCAGTACCTAATAGCCTTTGAAGCATTAATGATTTCTTTGATTCTTGGCACACCCAAAGTAATGTTCATTGAAGCAACACCAGCAAAATGGAAAGTCTTCAGAGTCATCTGTGTGCCAGGCTCACCAATACTCTGTGCACAAAGAGCTCCTACTGCAGAACCAGGCTCCATCTGTGCCCTGACAGAAAAACATAGGAAGACATAGAACTGAAAAAGGTATAAGTTCCTAAGGAAACAACCAAAACTATTCTGGTAGATATATGAGAAGTTTGTCAATATATTGTTTTAGTAAACAAACAGGAGCGGTTGAAAGGTCACCAATACTTTAAGACTGATCTCATGCAAAACAAGCAGAAGCCCTGCCACATAAGCATTCCACAGCTGCAGTATAACTTCCCTAACAGATTAACAGACTGCTTGTCCTCCTAAGCATCAAGCACTAGATCCAGGGTTCTCCCTTTAGGGAAATCCCATATGCTGACATTTACTTATTACAGTAAAAATGATAATTGACATCTAAAAACACTTCAGACAAATGTAAACAAGTACTCAAAATAAGGGAAAGTGAAAAATTGGTAACTGCTTTAAAACAATTAGGAACTTAACATAGATATGAATTTTCTAGAAGAATAAACCATTAGGAAGCAATTGATGCAGGTAGGCCACAAAGGAGAGATCAACCATGGCTGCATGTGAATGTCCAAGTCTGAGAAATCTAAGTAAATGAAATAAATCTCAATGGATAAAGAGATTAGAACATCCACACAAGCATTATGTGGGTAGAAACCAAGAATAACAAACAGAAGGATCCTATGAGTGCACAACAGATCAAAGAACATTTTAGAACAAAGTGGAAAATAACTCTACAGACTGTGTAGATCAAGAATAACTATCAAGATTCATATAAATTTGAAACTCATCTATTTAGACTTTGTTCTGCATGGACTTATTGAAGGTTTTTCAAAAGCCTCCAGCAAGAGGGGGAGGAAGGATACATGTCTGGCAGTGGGTGTAAGAATGTGAAGTGTTTAAACAATATCCTCCCTTACTCTGAATCCTGTCACTTTTGGCTTTTACCAGAATCTGCTGTCAAAACACAGTCTGTGGATGTAAGTAATGAGTAGCTAAAGGCTAAAACTGTGCTTGTTGATATGATTACTATTACTTCAGAAGGAAGGTGCTTACACACAAGCAGATAGCTTTACATGCTCAAGAAATACAAAACGAAGCATAAAGCATTTTTTATAATGTAAAAGGATACCCAAGTCTGTTAATGAAAGGATCTGATTTTGACTAAATTCAAATGTAAAAACCCCACCTATTAGATCTCTAGAATTTTTGTACAAGACTCAACTCTGCCTTCACAAACACACCTATAGATAGTGATTTTTTTTTCCATCCTACCTTTGTCTTGGAACGCTTATGTTGTTAAAGACAATTGTTTCTAATTCTTTGTATTGCACTTACAACAGAACTAACACTCATACAGTAAAAATAGCAAAATATACTCCTATGTTACCAACAAAACAGCAGCACTGAGAACACAGCAGGGTGAACACTCACCTCATGTATTTATCTCTACAAGTCTCCAAAAACTTCTCCAGTTGTGTTGGAGTAATCCTATCCAACTGATATAAAACTCTTGGCTGAAAAGAGAAGGAAATAGTTGGAAAAGCAACAACTTTTGAAGACTGAAAAGAACTGTATCATTACCTAATTGAAACTATTTACCTCTGTTGTGCCATTGTCATTAATTCCATACTTGTCCCTAGTTTTTTTTATCTTCTCAGAAACACCTTTGATGAATTTTTTAATTTCCTGAAATCACATTAAAACCACAGTAAGCAAGGACACAGTCTCCATTTGAAGTCTTCAACAGTAAGTTATTTACTTAAAGCTCCAAATATTTAAAATGAATTAATAATGCACAATATGAAGAGAGGAACATCAAAATTAGACAAACACAAACATCGGAGTTTAGCAAATCAGATCCACTTTTGTGTAGCCACAAATCAGTAGGAGTACATGAGGAATGTGGTCCATGCTGAATAAAAGCATCCTTCTGAGCACACACTGACAGGTGAAGATACCTGACCTGGGCTGATCCTTTCTTCCTACCCACCACTTACTGAAAGTGATTTAAAAACTAAAAACCCCCCAACTTAGAATTCTTATTTTTTGGCAATACTGACACAAATACATTCTCACTCATTTCTCAGTATTCAAAATAGTCAAAATGGAAAGACTGTGGCAAGAGAGGAAGTATATGAAGTTCATCTACTGGACAGATTTCAGAGATTTGAGATGAACTTAATTTTTGAGAAAAAAACCCTCAAAACTATTATATTCATGTCAGTCTTTACCTAACACAATTCAAGTAACTTCTCAGTGCTATGGAGAGGTCTTGCAGATAA
Source organism: Alaudala cheleensis (assembly GCA_013398995.1). NCBI lineage: Eukaryota > Metazoa > Chordata > Aves > Passeriformes > Alaudidae > Alaudala > Alaudala cheleensis. The sequence continues at coordinate 180,569 of VWYE01017545.1, read as the reverse complement.
TTGCATTTAACACATCACAATACACAGACCTTTCACTCTCTCACCAAAAGAAATTCTAATTGTCTTTACTGGAACATAAACTGAAACAATACTGTTAGAAAAATATCCAACATTTATTCTATAAAAGATCATTTGGTCATTACACTTTGGATATAGACATGTACACTAGAAATCATGAAACATGAGATCCATGATTAAACTCTTCCACAAACATGGACTCAGAGCAAGTCATCACCATCACGTAACAAGATCATCAAAACCAAAATATAAACAGTAAGCAAGATGAGATCCTTCCCATCTATTTCAACCATGATTTAGGAAAGCCTCCATAGAGAAACAAATACTTCCATTTTTTAGAGTCCTTTTCCCTTTCTACCCCATTAGTCCTACCTAACAAACAGTGATGGTTACACAGTATCACCTCTTCTGCACTAGGCGCTGGACTCCCTGCAACCACCACAGTCAGCTGAGCACTGACAATCTGCACTTGGAAAATGGAGCAAGTATCTGAGGGACTACCTCTTTTCACAGCTGAGTTTATAGAAACATTATGACAACACCTCTTTTACACTAACAGAATTCTCACTCTCAAAATAACATTCTTACTGGCATTCAAGGTATTTCCAGAGGAGAGGTTATTTTCTGTGAACACCAGAACTGGGTTCAAATGGAAGAACAGACAACAGAAGAGCTGCTGGAATGGATGCTTCAAAGTTGCTTCTCCACTTGGATGACAGGATGCATTTTTTTTTCCCCTTTTTTTTTTTGCCCTGCAGTATGTAGCATTAGTCACAAATACTATATTTGGACATTTTAAATGCTTTTGACCTCAAAATATTTGCAAAAAATTGATAATGTGATTTATTTCCTAAAATAAGCATTTAGGCAATAATATGGTATTAGAGAAGTTGATCTTTTTACTGCAAGTGCATAAAAAAAGCCACGTTGAAGGACTTGCAGAAGACTTTGACAATGCCTGAGTTCCAAAGTTCTTAAAAAATTCAAACAACTCCAATACAATAAAACAATAATTATATGTAATTTTGAATAAGGTACTCAAATTATATGCTATTTCTATACACCAGAGTCAGAAAATGTGGAAGATAAAGCTCTGAAGAATTATTTTTCATTGTCAGATTTTTATTCACACTGAAGAAATTCTTCTCAGCTTTCAGATATCTGTGGGCCGTTTATCCAAACTATGGATTAATTTTTGCTACAAATGGAATGAAAATGTAGCTCACTCTTTGCTGAGCCTATCTCTCTCTGGATTTATAATCTTTAGTGCAACACTGTATTCCATGAGCACATCTATGTAACTTCCAGAGTGGACTTAAAAAACCATTGATTTCTTTCACAATTTCTAAATCCATCAAGTCTTAGTCTGAACCAGATTTAGAAAAAAGCACCAAAGGGGCTCAGTGAGATGTGGCTCATGATGAGCCTTGTCAGCTGCCCCAGAGCTGCTGTTCAGCCAGAGGGGCAGCTCAGGCTGCAAAGCACCCTCTGTCAGGATTTGCATCAGCTGTCCCAGAGCCAGGGCAGTGGCACCATTTACACACCAGAGGCACTGCTCACATTGCCATCCTTGCACTGAAGAAGCCACTGGAATGCACAGTGACACAGACAATGCCACCAGATTCAGCCCAAATCTGCTCCAGTGCAGGCAGACCCAGTAGGCCAACCCTGCATATGGCACCACTGACTGGCTGTGTGCTGAGCTTTTTCTGTGTCTGCACCACATTCCCAGCACTCCTATTCCATCAGCTCAAAAAAAGCACAGAAAAACGACCAATTTTCGTTAATTGTGAGGGTTTTTCAGGATTTCCCAAATTCCAATCAGAAGAAAAAAAAGTTCCCTTCACCTGTACTTGAATATACTCAAATATGTTAGAACATTAACATAATTAACTATGCCAGCCAATAATCTGCTTTCTCATCAGCTGAGTTCCCTCCAGCAAGGGCAGAGTGCAGGAAGAAAGAATGCTGCCTGTTTGGATGAGGCTATTTAGATATGCTGTGTTCTGGACTGGAGTGGATAAGCCCATTATAGAAACCTCCTGCTAAAATAACAGCACTAAGAAACATCTCTGTTCTGGACTGGCAAAGTGGAGGAAGGGAAAGGAAAATACATGCTCCTATCCCTAGAGACTGAAAGAATGACTTTTAGAAAGAAGTGTTAAAGACTGAAAAAAAGCTTACCCCAAATCCTCCAATTCAGCAATGGGTATTAATTAATGTGTCACAGTTCTCACATTAAGAAAGTTAAATAATTGTGATGAACACCTATGTCATAATCCAACAAGCAGTAATGTATATCTGCTAATCAATTACTTAAGCACTATACACACATCTTCAGCTAAAAAGCACTAACATTAATGCTCACACAGTGCACACACATGCTACCATTACCTCATTATATTTTTCATAACCTGTCTCAGTTAATGTCTTCAAGGATGAACAGAGGAAAAAAGGAGAGAAGAAAATGTAACCATCTACAACTTAAAAATCTTAAGCTAATTATCACTAAGGTGATGTAGCCATATCTGTGCTTCTGAAATTAATAACATTTAAAATTCCATTATATTATGTATACTTCAAACAATAGCTTAATCCCCAAATTCAGGTATTAAATTATTTGATTTCTTTTCCTTCAGACTTGTAGTTAAGATTTACAGCATATTTCAGGTATAGATAGAAATATCTTTTCAACTTGACTCCATCAATGGAAGTGCAATTCAGGTTTATCTTGTGCTCTGAAATACTCTGATCTTCAAACACAGATCATTAAATTCATCTTGTTCTCATCAATGCCAGTATTCATAAGGTTAATCAAGGTAACAGCTTCATATGGAGGTAAGGTTAATTCCACAGGCAGGTTAATTCTACATTTTTGATCAGTGATTCTCAAAAGTCTTGAGAGTGGTTGCTCTCATAAATATTAAAATTGCCCAATACTCCTTCAAACAAATTGAATTTTACAACTCCAAGTGCAAGCAGTCATGTGAACCTTCTGCCACCCTTAAAAGCCATGTAAGTAGTCTCCAGACAGGCTTAAGTCCTGTCCTTAATTCATAAGGAAAAGTTAATCACAGTGTGATAAGGAAGTGAGATAATTACCTGCAGAAAACTGTCTTGGCAGCAAAGAAATTCATTCTTCTTCATGATGGACTCTGATGTTAACACCAACTCATTTTTGCTCAGGGCTGGCTCACTGCGGCACGGATAGACAGCCTTGACAGGAAAATACACAACTTCCTCACACACAGCACATCCACAACAACTCCATTGCACAGACACAGAACACAGATATGTGGAACTGAATAACAGCATTCTTTATTTCTGGCTATGTCTTTTTGTAATTGGTTTAATGGGGTTTTTTTGTTGGTTTTGGTTTTCTATACTATATTAGACTACTATTTTTTGAAGGGCCACATCGACTTATTTCACACTCCTGCTTATTTCTGCAAATCTGAAGGTATACACTCAGACAGTTATAGTTCTATACATTTATTACATTCAGATTACAGAAATCTAAACAGCTATTTCAGCAAAAGGCTTTTCTCTGGGCACAGGAGGTCACAGCACACCAATCAACCAACCACAAAACCAAAACTGAACAATACTTCAAATATCACAATATTATTGAACAACCATCAGCCAAGTTCTACTCAAGGAACCTCCATGTCTTGATTTAACAGAGAATTAATCTGTGCAGTGTACCAGACTAGTACCCAAATAAGCCAGCAGTAATTTATCTAGTGAGTTGGATATTGGCCCCTAAAACCATATTCAAGCACACGAAGAAACTTTACTTTTCACAGCTTATACACAGTCTGGTCTCTGGACACAAATTGCTCTGTTCCACTGGAAAAAATATCTATTACTCTTAAAATACACATGCTGAAAGACTGACCAGGACCATTCAAACAAGGCAATTTGAAAATAAGTACTTCCAGAGAAAAAAATTTCCTCATCATTTATTACTTTCTTCTCCATGCTGAACAGTATTTTCACACTTTAAAAAAGGATTTCAGCAATCCTTACCCTGATATTGTCTAGAACTCGCTTGAATTCCAGTGGTTCATCCTTCCCTTCCATAGCTGCAGGATCCAAGCCATCTCCTCCATAAATAAACTGTATAATGTCACCAGTAGAACTTCTGACTGTTAAATCATACTGTGAGCAAAGATCTTCAAGGGATTTTACCAGTCGTCTCTGAAGGAAAAAAAAAAGAGTACAAGGAAAGTAAAATGGCTCTATTTAAAAATAGCTGTTGATTTGAAATGCAAGAAGTACAGAAACCAGACTCAGGAAATAAATCTGACACAGTGATGAGCAGGCATGAAAACCTATTTAACACCACACATGACCCCTCAGGCTTTACTGTACATTGCACAGAACATAAAAGTCAACCAAATTTCACGCAACAACACAACACTCCACATTTAGAATTCCACTGTATAGAAAACCTCACGACCTAATGTTAAGCTGCAAAAACCTATTGTAGTTTGAGGGATTTATTTAGTTGTTTTTTTTTTTTTTTTTTGACATAACACTCATATTCTTCCAAGCAGATTTATTTCTCAAGGGATACAGTACCTTTTGTATATGAAAGCAGAACCACTCAACAATTGTTTTCACATAGAAAAGCCAAAGAGGTCACTTGCCAAAGCCATTTTTCTATCTGGATTATCTGCTTCTCCTACATTAACTCCTTGTATTGGGAAATCCCTGAACTACCATATTCCCTTGCATTCCCGAAAAGAAAGCATGCTCTGAAACATTTTAGGTTAAAAAGATTTTTATTTGAAAGATGAACTTCATTGTTCCATGAAAGCAAATTCCATCACCTAAACTAGACTATAAATTGTTTTTTTTTTTCTCACTGGTGAGAAAAAAGGGAAGATAAAATAAATATTGAGGTTTTTTTTTTAATTTTGAAGTCCCCGTGCTACAATTCATTGATATAGGAAGAAAGTTGAAGAGGGAAACTATTTTGCAGGCTGCTTATTATTTATATATATATCTGTAAATAGTTGCACACATGCCAAGATTATTTCATTAGTTTTGGAGACAAATGGTCTAATTAGTCGCTCATCCCAAAAGGTGGGATTTTTCTGTCTTGGTAGTTATTTGTGTTCTTGGAATGTGTTCCCAGCCCCAAATTATCTTGGCTTTTCTACTGTCTGTTACACTGGGAAAAGAGCTATAATTAAAATGCTACTTAAATGTTGGAACAGAAATCTTAAGACTGCACACAACAGCAAGGAACTTTGTTGGAGGGACATTTATTTACAGCCAAAGAAACTAAACTCTTACAGACCAGTCTAAGTCTGTGTGGCCAAGGTGCCTCTTACCTGGAGAGAACACACACTGAAAGAGTTTTAGCTGTGTTTCTGTCACCACTCACATCACGTTTAGGAACACACTGCACAGAAAGCAGTCCTCAACAATTGCACAGAACAAGGAGTTACCCATATTCAAGAGGAAACAGCTTAATACAAGCATGTTATTGTATGAGTATGCCATTGGCTGAGGCCTCATTCACAAACCCCACACCTCCCGCAGGACAGACCAAGCCTTGTGTTTCACAGTATAAATTGCTCTGTTACATTGAAAACACAGTGTTTGCACTCCTCCCTGATCCCTCACCTCGACATGCACACGAGAAATAGCCACATCTTTCAAGACTGATAAAACCTTCCCTCTGCTGACATTTACCTGCATATACCCAGTTTCAGCTGTTTTCACAGCTGTATCAACTAGACCTTCTCGACCAGCCATTGTGTGGAAAAAAAATTCAGTGGGAGTCAACCCAGAATAGAAGCTGTTTGCAACAAAGCCTTTTGCTGCAGGGAGCTGCAGGGAAGACAGGGAAAACACAGTTAAAATGCAATGGATGTTCTGTATGTTACAGAAAGGCATGGTGCATGTCATCAAAATTCTGAAAATTAGCCAATACCCCCACCAACAGAGGACAATGATCTCAGCTCTGCTTGGATCTCAAGTTCTATATTTATATTTTAGATCTGAATAAAGGTTTCAGAAACCCTTGCCTAGTTCTTCCAAACTAATTTAGCAGAGTTTCTCCTTCCTCCTACAAACTTTGTCACACTCCAGCTATTCTCAACACTACACCAACACTTCTATTACACTTGCAGAAATTGGAAACACAATGAAGAATGTTCATTTTGCTATAGTAATGCAAAGGTATTTGCTGAAAACTAAGGAATCCAGGAAAAATATGACTGAGATAGGTACATTTTTTTGAATATTTGTTTGTCCTCACCCCTGAGGAAAGTTCTTGCCAATGAAATTTGCACAGGCATCCCTTCAGGTCAAAAATTACTTTTTGTTGTTATTTAACAGGTAATGCTTTCTAAATCAGAAAAAAAGCTAGAGCTAAATTTTTCTTCTCATCTAAACCATTAAGTACTGGGTTTTTTTCTACTTATTCAGTATGTTACATAACTCAAAAGTTGAAATGTGGACATTTAGTCACATATGAGAGTGTCAAAGCTATCATCTGACACTTAGCTAACACACTAACCAGACTATGGGCTTATACCTAAAACCTTGGTTAGTGTTCATTAGATTTCAAATAGCACTTTTAAATAAATTAATCTCACTGAATTATATTAACAAGTGCATCAGAGTCATTATTGCTTCATGTAAGACTGAAATGAAACAATGAGAGCAACCCATGGTACCTATCCTGGAGGAAAAAGGGAAAAACCAGAAGGGTTTATCTGGCATGTCTCACCTGTTTAAAGACACCAACACACATTCAGCAGTTTTCCTGTAAAGTCTTAGTGCAGTCAAACATAACCCCAGTGAGAAACTTCAACAAGTTATTTTTAGATTCTCAACAGAACCAAAAATGTATCATCACCTCACTTGAATTCTATTAAATTAGAAAGGTCAAAGCAAGGCTTAGCTGTAAAAAGTCAGGCTAACTAAACATCCTACAGCAATTCAGAACTGTTGTTAACTCCCAAACCCCACAAGACATTTTACATTGACCACATATGACCCTTTTCCTTCAGCATATCATGACAACACATAGTATCACACGTTCTTCTCAAAATGGCTTAGGGAAATTTGTTACACTTTCCTTCACTGTTGTACACATCCAGAATTACCTTAGAATGTTTCTCAAAGTGAGGCAAGGACCTGTTCTCAAACCCATCAGGAACACGGGACCCGCTGATAGCCTGCTGCCCCACACAAGCAATCATCTGGGATATGTTAATGAAGGAGCCTGGAAAGACAAAGGAAAAGAAAGCCCCTCACTCAAAAATGAGGAATATACTGCTTCCCTGATGAGCCATCACTAAGTAAGCTCTCTTCACTTCCATGAAGGTCAATCATTTAGCCTCATAACTGCTCAACAAAACAGAACAGCAAGGGTTAGAGCAGCTTTTCTGTTACTTGTCCTGTCCATTTCAGCATTTATGCAAAGGCTGGCAATTAAGTCTATGATACAGCCAACAATTTTACATTTTCCTTTGGGTCATAGACATCCATGCCACTTCTTGGCTCCAGTCCTCATATTGTCCTGGCTTGTGCTATGTGTTTCACGCAGCCCATGATCCTAACCTACAAATTTTGCTTCACAGTTCCTTCAATAAACATACTTAAACAGTATTTCTCATAAGAGGTTCAGGTCTACCAGGATTCCTAGAATAAATTAAGTCCCAGAGAATTAACTCACTAATGCTGAAGTTTTATTTGCTGAATCTGTTTGCAAACAATGCCTCTCCACCACCCACACAAAAATTATACACTCAATACATTCTTTATCTTAGATTTTAGTATTTCTTTAGAACACAACATGTCACTATGAGGCTTTCCATAACTTATTAGACAGTTAAAAAAGGCAAAAATTATGTCTTCAGATTCTTAAAGGAAACAAACAAAAGCTCACACAAGAATTTGAGAGACCTTCTATCAGCTTCCAGCATCTCGAGGGGCTACAAGAAAGAGGGAGGGACTTTACACAAGGGTATGTAGTGATAGAACAGGGGGAATGACAAACTATCAGAAGGCAGGTTTAGATTAGGCATCAGGAAGAAACTCTATTATGAGGGTGGTGAGGCACTGGAACAGGTTGCTCAGAAAAGCTGTGGATGCCCCATCCTGGTCTGGTAGAAGGTGTCCCAACCCATGGCAGAGGGGTTGGAACTACATGATCGTGAAAGTACCATCCAAATAATTCCACCATTCTAGAAAATGTTAGTTCCAATTCTGAATGCATCATTTACAGGTGATTTTATTATGTGATATAAATACCTGAAGTAGAAACCTAACTGAAAACCTTTTACTGATCATGGCGCTCAAGTCCCAAGAACCTCTGAAGTTCCAACAAGATGTTTTGTAACTTGTACTAAAAATTAAGACACAAGAATATCCGAACATCAGCTTGATTTTAACTAACTATACCCAACCTGTACCCAGTGAACCACTTCAAACAGCTATGACATGAACTTGCACAACTGACAGTATAAAACAAGCTATAAAGATGGAACAAGTTTCATGTAAGTGAAGGAGTGAGCAACCTACATGCCAAGTTCAGCTGTCCCTACCTTTAGAACCACAGAGAGCCATGATCAGGGGACTGTTGCTCTTGTCCAGTTCTCTGAGACAGGCACTGCCAGCATGATCTCTGATAACTGACAGTTCTTTAAGGATTAAGGCCTGAAATACAGGGTTTCAGAGATTCAGAATTTGCTAAAAAAATACAAACAGAACTCAATCACTCCCAGCAACACCTTCAGTCGTCAAAGGGAATTCAAAATACAGTAAGGACAAAGAAACCCAGCTGTTGCTTCAAGTAAAAAAATTTTAAATTTCAGCTTGCCTAACTTCTAGTTGGCTGAAAAAAATGTCTTTGTTGGGATAAGACAGGGGTATACAGGAACATGACAACCTCTTATCAGCACTAAACACATCAGCTAAACTGAGCATTGCACTAAGCTCTAAGTCACACTTCCACTTTCATGGAAGATAACCATGAAAATCCAGATCAATGTAATCAACTCCATTCCAGTTACCTGTGTAATTCTGTTCTCTTCCATCACCCCAATACACCCTGGAGAATTTCAGTTGTGTGTTTAGCTACCATTTTTAGATGCACACAAACATCTTAAGTCTATACAGACTCAGCTCAAGTTACATGCCTAGGGACTCTATTTGCTTGTATTCTTAGGTTTCAGAAAACATCTTTAGACTTTACAATGTACAAGAACATATTTGTGAAGCCTCTACTTCAAATGTACAGTGAATTAAAGAAAAAATTTTACCTCTAGTGTCTCTTCTGCAGTACAACCAGGCTGCTGCTGTAGCTTGCCAGTGTTCAGAGCTTCAATATACTCATCACATTTCTTATAGCCAGCATTCAGGAGCTCATACTTAGCTTTTAGCAGGCCCTGCCCAGGGGTTACATCACCAATTCCAATTGAAAAGCCACGATTAGCTATTTTAAAAAAGAAAATACATTATTTTGATAGTTCAATCTGATATAGAGAAGACAAATTAAACCCAGGAAATATTATTGGGAGCTTTCAATTTTGCCTCCCATCATGTGACTATCACAAGCACTTGATAACCACAGTAAGTTGTTTCAATGTCTGGCAGCTTTAAAACAGGCTTATTGTTTTAAAAGCACAACATATCATATTTGAAGCAAAAATCTTGCTTGCTCTACATTTCTGCATTAAAGTACTATTTTACAAGGAAATGTACTCACAAAGGTAGACTGGAGCAAGTCTGGCCAGACGTGACATGGCATCTGCAGCTTCCACCTGGCCCCAGTCTCTCAACAGGATGTAGAAGATGTTGTTCTTGGATCCTGAGCCCAGTGTTCCTTTGTCCATACTGCCACTCATTAACTCGCTGTTCTGAATTGTGACATCTGGAAATGAAAAGGCAGAAAGAACTCACCAGTTTTTTAAAACACTCACCAACCACTAGTAATCACTTATGGACAGAATTTTTAAATAAAAGCTCTGTCCATATTCAGTATTTTCAATGTGATTTTAGGTATCATCTTCTGGAAGCACAAGTCACTGCTCTATCCCTTATTATAGCAAATCAAAATATGGTATCAGGTTTTGAGACTTCTGAGAAATTTGCAGAGAACTTTCTGAATAGAATTATTATGTCTTCAGAAATGATTTTTTTCAGAGAACTGAACACAGTCAAAAAGAAAATCTATATAAGTTTTCCACATCATGTGCTCCTATTAAACTCAGAAAATGGAAACTCTTCCTGTATTTCCTAAAATTAATAGACTGTGAAATTAAGATGTCTTATGTTCACAGGAGTGTAAGCAGGATTGCTTTGTGGCCTTTTGTCCACAATATTTAGAGGCGGAAAAAACATTGTTCCACCATCTTCACAACCAACTTCATAGCACAGAGTGTTCTTTTCATCTACAGAAATCACTGTCATCTGTAGAGAGGCCTTGAGTGCTACTGGGAAATTCTTTCTTGAAGGAGCATTGCATGACAGCATTAGTAAATCAATGGTTCTTCAACTTACACTTGTGAGCAGCAAGGAGCCAGCCTAACCCTGCCTGCTCAAGTTCCTATCCAACAGTCACCAGATGAATGTTAAATTAACTCTAAGCAAAGTCTTGCTCATCTCCTACAGCCTTTTCAACCATGGTGCTTTGCATTCCATCTGCCACTGACATCCCTAACTGGAAGGACATGGATGGCTTCATACCCTAGGGATTTATCTTCCCTGCATATTGTAACTCTTTTCAGTGTTTGACTTCTAATCCCTGTATTAATACCTCCCTCAACAGACTAAATTTTCCATTTGCCTTCTGAACAACCCCTCCCTAAGCATTGCTTTCCTCTCACCTTCAAACACTAAGTTAGCATCATGACAAACTGAGCATCATACAGAAGACATTTTAGTTTAAGAAAACATGTTTAGCATGACTTCAACTCTCAATAATAACTGCAAGATTTTATTTTTCAATTCAAGAACACCTATGTAAAGTACTGCTTCGACACCTACAGTGAGTTCAATAACTTCTCATTTATTTGAGGACTTCCCAAAAGAGGGCTTTAGAAGAGTCACTCACAAGAATCATTGTAACACAGGTCCTCCCCTTTGCCACAGTACTGCTTGCCCTTTGTTCGTAGGTTGGCTTTCACAGGACAATCATCACTGGGTTTGAGAATGAGGCTGAAAACCTGTTTTCCTGTCCAGAGTGTTACAGGCTGACAGAAACAGAAGGAGAAGAATAAAGATTACAAGTTCATGATACAACTACAGAAAAAGAGCAAGCAAGAATTTGAATGTAAAATTGCTTTATATACAGAACATGTCTACAGAGAATCATACTTTTAGAAATGCATAGTAGCATTCCTTCGAAAAATATTACCCGCTTTCATAGATTTAAACCCCCTGAGTGCTGAATAGTTATCCCTTACAATAGGGGATGTGCACACACTCAGAAATGTGCTCTACTGCTCCCTCTATCATGTTCCCCTTCCTGACTAGAAAAGGGAAAAATCCTCAAAGATGCTGCTGTCATTTAATTTCTCAAAGAGGTTGCAACATCCATAATTATTCTCTATAAAGTACCTTTGCTTTAAAACTTTAGGAGTTTAAAGATTCCTGTAACATCACCATGGGTCAAGAACCCACAACAGAGGAAGTCTTAGTAACATGAAAACAAGAGTTTGACACACCTTCAGAATTGCTGGGGGTGGAAGACGAACTTTAATCTTCTCATCCTTGCCAACCAGGATAGAAGCAATAATTTGACAGGCTTTGGCTCTATCAAAAAAGGTATCTTTCAGTGTAAGAAGATAGGCACCTGGAATGAAAAAAGTATCATGAAAGACTAAATTTAGATTCACCTTAAAAGTTACTGCATACTCAGGGTCAATTAGTTCATTCTAATACTAATCAGCTACTTACTGTGCAAAACAACAATAGTTTAGACAGCTTTATTTGTAAATCCTTTCCAGAATTTTTTAATTGCTCTACACTAAATGTCTAAAAATTAAGAACAGTCTTTCTATAACCTACTATCTTGCTCTCAGACTATTTCATAAGTGAAATAAGGCCTTAGCATTTATTTTTGTACACTTTCTTTCTTATGTTCATTGAACACTTCCCGAAGAATTAAAGACATTGAAGATACATACTGTAGGTTAAAGCTAATGTTTATTGAGTGAAATCAACCCCTCCATCTATTGAAATACTCATAGGCAGATTACACTGTCTACTGAATGCAAAAAAAAAACCTCAAACACCCATTTGCAGATAAACACAGCAAAATACACTCAAAGGTAATAATAACTGCAGCTACAAAAGTAGACAGCATCAGAAATTACTCTAAGGGCATCATGATATTTCAGGAAAACAAGGGCTTTATTTAATAACGTCACTTAGATTTGTGAAAGGAGAAAGTTTTTAATTAATATACAAAAATTCTGAAAAAGGGAAGTAATTCTGAAGGAACAACTGTTAGATCACACAGCTCTCAATTAAACTCATACACACCTGTGAGGAAATCTTGAATAGCAGCAATAAGAGGTTCTCCATTTCTTGGTGTTACCAAGTTTGCTTTAGTCTGTGTGACACAAAAAGATATGCATTTGAAGACACTGATATTCCATTTGCTCTTCAAAATGGAACCTACCATTTAAGACATTTATTTTATGGTGAAATGGGCAAAGCTTATTCTAAATTGAACTATAGCTCTCTTCAAAAAGATAGAAAAAATAAGCCAGAAGTTTGAGTTCACTTCAGTCCATGCACATCTATTGATAGCTAAGGAATAGTCTGACAAAAGTTACTAGAAATGACATATTCTTTTTCCAAAGCAGAAGTAGGAAAAAACTTGATGTGTTTCGGTAGGACAGGGAAGACAAGACATGAATTATCCACACCCAGTAATTTCAATAGTATTTCAGATTTCACATGCAAGTTATGAACTAAAGGGCTCAGCCCATCTATCACCAGCAAAATCCCAAGATGAGCATTTTATCTACCTACCCCCATTAAAACAAGTGCTTCTGCTTTTGCTTCTTCTGTCTGAGGAAGGTGAAGGTTCATCTCATCTCCATCAAAGTCTGCATTGTATGGTGTACAGACACATTCATTGAACCTGAATGTCCTATGAGGTTTTACTCTAGCCTGGAAAAGGAAAAAATAAAACCTTGATGCACACACAGTCAAGCATGGCTAAAAAAAAGCCATGCCCAAGTGCTCCCTTGAAGACTTACTTTTTATATTACAAACATGAGTCAAAATTCCTGATTATAGGGGGATTTAAGTCAAACAGGAACTGACAGACATTGTACTCATATTACAGAACTGTAGCTATTAATTTTCATTATCAATAATTTATTAAAAGCACAGAAGACCACGTGCTTTGTGGAGATCACATCAATGCCACAAAAATGAGATGCTCACACAAGAAGAAATAGCAAGGCCAATTATGGCTCTTGGCAGAAGTGTGCACACAGCATCCTGACTGGGCACACATGAATCCCCATTCATCCTTCTCCACACTGCTTCAGCAGGAGCTGTTTATTTTTGCTCCTGTAAGACAGGAACACCATGAAGCTCAAGTGCCTCATCCCCCAGGCTGCACCGTGCCAGCCCATGTGCACTCACAATGTGAGCCATGATGCTCAGCTTGTGCAGGGAGGGCTGCCGGTTGAACAGGACGATGTCACCATCAATCAGATGGCGCTCCACAATGTCACCAAACTTCAGCTCCTGGGCCATCTTCTCTCGGTTCCCGTACTTCAAAAACCTGCAGAGCAAGAGACAATGATGCAGTCAGAGACACACGGACAGCAGACAGACAGCTAAAAATTAATTCAGTGTTTCTAATGCCACCTTTTCCATTAAATGCTGGAGTATTTGCATTACAATAGCTAGAAGATGAAACTGGCGTGGAGTGAACATCAGTCACTGTTATCTTAAGCAATGAACGTATTTTGACATTAGTCAACAAAGCTACAGAGATTAGGACATTAAGTAAGAAACAAGTCCATTTGTAAATAGGCAGAATTTATTTCAATAGTATCAGATACAGGAAGTTGCACTCATGTATTACCCCTTCTTCCTACCCATAAACTGCAGATTAGCTCTCACACGAAAACAGCCAGTACAATTGCCCAAAACCACCTGCTTTCACTTGTGTCTCTACTACACCCTCTATTTCAACTAAGATAGATTCAATCATAAAAGAATATAAATCTAATTATAGCTCATCATTAGTATGTGCATTTTTTACTATGCTATTTAAAAAATGCACACTAAAGCCAAGAACATAAAGAAAATTATTTTTCTACTGCCCTTTATGAAAGATGCTAAAAAGAAACTTTAATCCCTGCAGATATAACTGCCTTCACATAGCAGCAAAAACAAGCTGATGGGGAGAAATAAAAAGTGAATCATTACAGATAAGTATGATACCTTTTCATCTGGGTGTGCCTTTGCTGTATGAAGTTAGCTCCAGGATGAACATCAGGACCATTACAGACAAGTTTCCTCATGAAATTAATATTTGCTTTGTTCACCTGTTGTATAAAGACTTCGATCAGAAACAAATAGAATGTGTTTCAGGATTTTGTTTTTACTGGTGGCTTCTGTGTTCTCAAATTTTCAGCTCAACTGACAATCCCCCTACACAGCCTCCAGCTGCTGAAGGGAACTCACAGGAAGGAACAGAGGAGGAAAACACCAGCCATCTTTGAGCAGAATATCAGAGGGAAATTAAATTAAAAATCTGGGAGGGAAACTCAGAAATAAATATACCCAACCACCCCTTCACACAGATTTATGAAAGAGTTGAAAACATATGAAGCAAAACTCTTGGTTCTAGAGATGTCATGCCTTAAACCACATCTTGTCAGCACTTGCCCACATCCAGTACTACAGATCTTTATTTGCCAGCAGCAACAGAACTGGCAAAACATCACTGAATGCCATTTCAAACATAATGCAATACATTCAGTCTTTTTTAGAGTGAGCAAAGAAACAACACTGCTTTTTACTATGTTTTTCTGGCTTGGGAAAAAAAAAAAGGAATAGAGAAGTTTTTTGAGTCCTACACTACTTACCTTTTCAGGAAAGGTCAATATTTTAGCAACATGAATAGGCACTGCTACTTCATCTATTCTTAAGTTAGGATCAGGTGAAATGACTGTTCTGCCAGAAAAATCCACTCTCTTTCCAGACAGATTGCCTCTAAATCGACCTAACAAAACAGTTAAAACTCTTTAAATAAAAATAGTTTTCAAAATGTGTTAAGACAGCACATTAGAACATCTTTTAAGGTACAGCACTGAAGTGCAACACAACAGTAGCAGAGAGACGCCTGGCAATAGCAAAGGCTTGTGGTTCAATTATAAAAAATAATTAAAAGCAATTTTTTTAGACAAACCTTGCTTTCCCTTAAGTCTCTGAACAAAACCTCTGGTCCATTTTTTAGGTGCCATGTTGAGGGGTATTCCAGAGAGCTCACTATTAATGTACAGGGCACACTGCAGCTGAAGAAAATCCCAGTCTTCCATAATCATCTGTGTTTTGGCTCCTGATATCCTATGCTAAACAAAATAGTCATCCATTTCAGAAAATAAATATAACACATATCAAACTAGCTAAGAACTTTTCTGAGTACAACTTTTCCTTAGCAAACAATACCATGAAACTTCCATTGCTCGGAATGAAAAAGAGAGTAACTCTGTAACAGGATGCATATTGCTACAGCACAAGTCCCACCAAAAGAGAACCCAGTAAAAAACAATCTTTTGACTAATATGGGCTTTGAACAAATGCTCACAAAATGAATTGTTTAAATTAGATTTTTCCCAATCAACTTATGCTAATATTACTTAACAGACAAGAAATACAATCGTTAATTTTTCAATCAGGGAAGAGTTAGTACTCAATTAATTTAGTCTGCCTGACAGAGGAGCACTTCTGAAAAGTGTGCGAAGTACTACTCTGGCTGAAGCAGGCTTCTAAACAAATGATAACAATCATCTTTTAGTCTCAATTTGATGACTATGCTAAATGAAACCTCATTTCTCAAGAACAGATGATAGACTAAATAGAGCACAAAGATGTAAAAGAAGAGGAATGTCTACAAGAAAATAAAACCAACACAAATCAAGGTGTAATACTTTCATTGTAAGCAACTACTCACTAAGTGTGACAGTCATTGGAGAGGGGAAAATAAAGAAAAAAATAAGGAGTTAACAGACCTGAGCTGAAATGAAAAAAAAATTTCCCGTAAGAAACCCAGCAGACTTCCAGCACGTCCTATACTGCAAGCAGCCAGCTCCATCTGAAGTGAGCTTCTCCTCTTTCAATAAAATGCCCAATGACACAGAATTACAGCACCAGACTGAAAGCACTAAACCCACTTGCTAAATTTAATTCTACACAAATCTTCCTGAAGGCAACAGTCTCAAAGCAGGAAGGCTGGCTCACCTTTTTTATCACATCATTGAGGAAAATGATCTCTGTCAGCTTCATGGTCAAATCGTCCTCATTGGTGCCAGACTTCAAATCACTCACAACAGAGGGTCTGATACACAGGGGAGGCACCAGGAGTCGTGTGAGGATCAAATCTGAAGGTTTACCTGCTTGTGGGTTCATCAGAAGCAGAGGGATGTCTTCCACTGGGATTCTTTTAAAGAGGTTCAATACTACCAAAGGATTCAAGTTTTCCTACAAAATCCATTGGGAAATGGGGAGAAGAAGACATCATGTCAAGTTTTAATGCTTCCCTCCTCCCCTTATTTTACTCATGTTCATAAACAGCCTTTTTCAAAGGCAAATAGAGAACTATTCACACAAACAAAACTATGTTTTAGTTCATTTATTCTGAACCAATCCTTTTAGCATCTCAGATGTTAACTTGCTATATACCCTTTCCTTCAATTTTTTCCCTATATATGTGTTTACTTCTTATTGTGTGCTCTCTTGTCTCAAGAGTTAATGGAGAGTATTTCACCATTAATAGACAAAGCAACTCAATTAACATCCTACAACAAACTTACATTTGACTGTATTCATTTCATGAGTAAAAGATCACATTATTACAGTACTTCCCAGATATTTTTCAAAACTTAATTTCTTTCCTCTTAATACAGCTACTGCTGTATTCACTACTTTTTCCATCCAAGTATGTACCTAGAAATCTTTCTAGCTTTCAAAGAGCAGAAGAAAACAAAGCTGCATACAATGAAAAGCTAATGAAACAAAAAGTTAGCAAAAGAAGCCCCTTTCTCCTTTTCCACATTAAGAACTTGAGAAGGAAAAAAAGTGAGTATTGGAATTGATACTAGAGTTACAGTGAACCTATATATACATGCTAACTCTATATGGCTCTGTGCTTTTTCCTGCTGGTCTAGTTTACAGAAGCATAACACACCAAGAACACCCCTTTCTGTACAGGCAGGTAATGCTGTATCAAAACATGCTAACATACCAAATATCTCATTTTAGCAACGTTAACATTATTGCACTGGATACAAATATTCTTCGTGTATCTTTTCATATACAGAATTCTTGCATCACCACAAAACTTTAGATAATAGATTGCAAACCTTTAAGGAGTTTTATTTCATGCACAGAAACTAGCAAAAAATTTAGTTTATAATAAAGTTCACCTGAGCTCTTCCCAGTAAGGGTTCTACTTCTTTGTTGTATTCAATGGCAGTTTCAAAGGACTGGAGAAAACTAGATACTACTGGATCTACAACTTTCTTATTTGTCTTGTACTTTTCATGTATTATTTTCAATAAACCACACTTCTTCACAGTTCCTGCAAGGAATTAAATATTGATTATCTTGGGATTTTATTTCAAAATGACAAAAACACCAAACAAAACAAAACAAAATACCACCAAAATTTAAGTAAGTTACAGTTCCAAAACAAGCTAAACCTTCAGTGAACACAAGTAAAAAATAAAATTTTATCAGCTTAATTAACCATTTCCTAAGCTCACAGAACAACAAAAGGACAATCAAGTTAGACCTTTTTATATGGATGGATTGGTGTAGCTACATGATGGTGCAGCCTCCAAGGCTTAAAGTATGTGGTTCAGCCCACACTTTAATTCAGCTTCACCTCATCAAAAGCAGGTATTTCTAAAGTAGAAGTTCCCACACTAAAAACATGACTAAGAAGTGCCAATTATGTATCATACCAGTATCTTCTGAAGCAACTTCGGAAGTGAATTATCAGAAAAATCTGGTATTTTCATGTCACGCAGGTAACATTATTTATGAAACTTCCAGACCAGTCCAAATGCTCCATTTTTTTTAACTGAATTATTCTGACCCATCATGGAACTCTTCTAAATGCCTACTCTTTATATCCCCTATGTGTAGATAGGGCACTTATGATAAAGGAGCTCTCCTTTTATTGAGTTGTTGAACATTTCAACAAAGAACCCAGAACTTTCATGAGTCAGAAGTTTTAAGTTATGGATTAACCATCTACTATGAACCTGTAATACTCCAAGTCCCTAAACAGCAGTAACACGTGATCAGTGCAGATGAAGAAAATAGACATATTTTGAAAACCAGATACAAACTCTTACAAAAATACTCTGCCCTGAAGAAAGAATAATCTTTAGGTAATTTAATACAATGACAAAAAATTATGCTCATTCCAAATTAGAAATGCTATCAATGCTTATATGTGAACATACTGATCACTGCTAACAGCTCCCAATATTTTCAAAAACATGGTAAAAGGGGTTTTTTTGTCATTATTCAAGCATCAAATATTGGTTACTACCATAAACATGAATTAATACAAGCAACTAGGAAAATGTCTATATCCACACAAATAAGATGTGAACAAGCATGTGTCTCGCCCTAAAAACACAATGACCTGTTTTTTAATGAAGGCCAGAGAGAACACCCATTAGCTGTGCAATGAATGAGCACATTCAAGATCTGGATCCTACCACAGCCATCAAGGTGAAAACCATCAGAGCAGATAACTTCAAAACTGCTCCTATCAGTACTCACCATTAAAGGCCCCACAGTAAGGACAAGTGTTTTTCTTCCTGCACTTCTCAGACACTTTCTTTTTCAGCCCTCTCTTCTGAAGGTACGTAAGGCCAGGCCGCTTTAGGTAATCCAAAAACTGCCTTTTTTCTTCCACTGACAGCATGATGTGGCAACAGGTTTTGCAGATCATCTTAAATGTAAACATGTATAAACACAGTTGTTTGAGAGAGACATCCAGAGATGTAACCTCCTGAATTACAGCTTAAGTTCTGCAACACAGTGCATTCATTACAGTGTCTTGATTAAAAGACCAATTCACATATTGGAATACACATTAAAAACCACATGAGAAAAAGAAAAATAGTCAATGAGACAAATCCTAAGCTAAGGCCTTAAAAATTCATATAAAGCAAACAGTTTTATTTACTGGGACATTCTAAAAGGCAAATTATCCTGCATATGTTTAATTCAAACTGCAGAAAAATAGTAATTAAATGTATTGGTTTGAGATGGCATACAACATCATTAAGACTGATCTTTAAATACACCTATTTTCCCAAAGAAAATGTACATAAAGATAAATTAATAATGTAACCTTATTTTGGCCTTTGAAATTACTTTCATCTTACTAAAAAATTTCCATTTTCAGACAACAAGTCATGAGCATGTTTACCTGTAAGATGCCTATCACAGCTTTGAAGTATCCAACATGAAAACATGGAAGCTCTAAGTCAATGTAGCCATAATGCCCTAAACAATCAGCCAGATTTTTCCCACAGGTTTCACAGGGACGGTCCTTTTCACTGGTGCCCTTTGGGAGAAAGAGAACACACATGTAGAGAAAAAAAAGCTGGCTGCCATTGATGGGATAGATACAAAATACACCAGGTTATAAGCTAGTCAGGAATGCTAGTAGCAGAGCCACTCCTTTTCCCCAGCAGCAGAAGCATGTCAATAACATTACAGTCACTCTGACCCTTAAGAAGAATGGTTTTTACACACAGCCCCTGCTGATAACAACTCAGGCAGCTCTTGCAACTGATCTACAGCCCATTAATCTATACTGTGGCATTTTGGTGACATGTGTCTCTGCGTGCCCCAGCAGTTTGGCAGAAAAGTAACTTACTTCCTACCTCAAGAGAATGCATTCCTGCCCTCCAAAAGCATGAAAAAAGTAGCTAATAGTCTGGCACTGCAGCTAATAGTCTGTGGAATTCAAGTAAAGACTCATTTGAACTTACTTTGGACAAAAAGTACATCTCAGCAACCCAAACTTTCTTCACCCCTTCAGTAATTGCCCGGAAAGAGTTTGGAAACCAAAATAAAGGCTCTCACCATGCGATGGTCCAGCACTCCATACTGCAGTGGAGAGTGATGGTTGTCCTGGCTATACAAATTTTTGCTGACCACTTGAATGTGAGCTTGCTGACGCATCTCTTCTGGAGATTTCATGCCAAAACAGATGTGGCTTCTAGGACAGGAAATTTCAGGTGTATGTATGGGCAAATATATATATATGCAAAACCACTTATAATGACAAGCATGAAAGTACCACAAAATCAATTAGGTTGAAAAAGACCTCAGAGGTCACCAAACCCAACCTNATAAGGTCTCCCCTGAGCCTCCTTATCTCCAAGCTGAACGCCCCTGCTCCCTCAGACGCCCCTCCCTAGGGCTTGTGTTGCCTTTCCTTAAACACCCCCAGGAACAGAGACTCCACCTCCCACCCACCATTCAATACCTAACCAACCCTTCTGTGAAAAAGTTCTCCCTGATCTAAACCTTCCCGAGTGCAACTTAAGGCTGTGCCCTCTCATCCCGTCACTGGTTGCCTAGGAGAAGAAACCAATTCCCAGCTGGCTACACCCTGTTTTCAGGTGGTTTTAGAGAGTGATAAGGTCTCCCCTGAGCCTCCTTGTCTCCAAGCTGAACGCCCCAGCTCCCTCAGACGCGCCTCCCTAGGGCTTGTGTGCTAGACCCTTCACCAGCTTCACTGCCCTTCTCAGGGCCCCAAAATAATTGAAAGCAATGCAAAAGTGGCTAGGTTGAGTCACAACATTGCTAAAACAGGTTCTTTTCAAATAACTATAAAAAATAAAGCTGCTTTACGGTGAGTTGGTGGTTTTTATGCGAGGGACTTATCGACCTTCCTGCGCATCCCCGCAGCTGGACACAGGCACAGCCACCTGTGCCAGCGCTCCTGGAAGCGGAGCGGCCGTGCTGCTCACCGCAGCCCTCCACGCCAACACTTTCCCGGCTCCGGCAACAGCGGTTCTTCCCCGGCAATTCTGCTGCTCCCCGCCTCAGCCCGCGGGCACCGCACGGCCCCCACTCACATTTTCTTGGCCACATCCGTCTCCCTGAACTGCTCCTTCACCATCGCGGCGGCGGCGGGGCCCGTGCGGCCGCACGCGGGGCCTGTGCCGGGTCGGGGCGGTCAGCGCTGCCTCCGCCCGCAGCGTCCCTGCCGGCACCGCCGCTCCGGGGCTACCTGCGCCGAGGGAGCCTGCTAAGCCTCTCCGGCACCCTATTCCCGAGCGCGGTCAGCGCACGGCGGAGAAACCGCTTCTCGTGTTCAGGCGGAACTTCCTGAGCAGCGCCTGCCCATCGTCCCTTGGCCTATTACCCGGCACCACGGAGCTGAGCTCGGCCCCGCTCTCTGACACCCCTCCCTGTCTGTGCATATGAATGNGCCATCCGCGCCCCGCCGCATCCCCGCATGGCCGCGCCCCGCCGCCCCAGCCCGCCCGCACCCGCCCGCGGCGCTATGGCCGACACCGAGCCCGGGCTTCTGCGGCCGGGCCGCCGCGCGTCCGTGCCCGCTGATAGCAGCGAGCTGCGGGGTGAGGGCCGCGCCGAGTGCTCGGCTGTGCCGTGTGTTCGGCTGCGTCGTGTCCGTGCTCCGTCAGAGCAGCCCCGGGCTCTGATAGTGCGGCACCAGGGTGCTGCTGCTCTGGGGGTGCTAGGGGGCTGCCCTGGGTGACACCCGCGTCTATTGCGGGTGCTTTTGTCTTAGCCTCGTGGAAATAGTGGCGTGCAGGGCTTTCAGAGAAACTATTACATTGCGTTAGGAAGAGCGTGGCCAGCAGCTCGAGGGAACTGATCTCTTTTTCTCAGCCCTGTTAAGGCTGTACCTGAATCATAATGACCAGTGTTGGGCTCCTCAGTCCAGGACAGGCACGGAGCTCCTGGAGCAGATCCAGTGGAGAGCAGTGAGGATAGTTGGGGGACTGGACCATTTCTCTTACGAGAAAAGGCTGAAAGCTGAACGTCTTCAGCTCAAGAGATGACAGAAGGGCAACCTTGTCAGTGTCTGTCAGCATTTGAAGGGAGGTATCAGAGGATGGAGCCAGGCTCTGCTTAGTGGTGCCAGGCAGCAGTACTCAAGGCAAGGGCAGAAACTGATGCACGGGAAATTCCACGTGAACATCGAGAAGAGCTTCACTGTTGCAGTGCATGGTCACTCACTCTTGAATACCCTTGCTTTTCTTTCACCCTGCCCTTTACCCCAATCCACTGCCATGTCCTTATTCTTCAGTCAGATACTAACACACCAAGTACCAAGCCAAGTGTGTAATTTACTGAAAAAACTTGGCAAGCTTCTGTGGACCCACTGACCTGTTTTTCGTTTTAGCCAGGAGTATCCAGGAATCTTGGGTGCTCCCATGTCCTATGGGGTGGGAAGCTGTAGAGGTGGTAGGTAACATTTGTGTTTAGAAGGAAAGTTNGAGGGCCGCGCCGAGTGCTCGGCTGTGCCGTGTGTTCGGCTGCGTCGTGTCCGTGCTCCGTCAGAGACGCCCCGGGCTCTGATAGTGCGGCACCAGGGTGCTGCTGCTCTGGGGGTGCTAGGGGGCTGCCCTGGGTGACACCCGCGTCTATTGCGGGTGCTTTTGTCTTAGCCTCGTGGAAATAGTGGCGTGCAGGGCTTTCAGAGAAACTATTACATTGCGTTAGGAAGAGCGTGGCCAGCAGCTCGAGGGAACTGATCTCTTTTTCTCAGCCCTGTTAAGGCTGTACCTGAATCATAATGACCAGTGTTGGGCTCCTCAGTCCAGGACAGGCATGGAGCTCCTGGAGCAGATCCAGTGGAGAGCAGTGAGGATAGTTGGGGGACTGGACCATTTCTCTTACGAGAAAAGGCTGAGAGCTGAACGTCTTCAGCTCGAGAGATGACAGAAGGACAATCTTGTCTGTCAGCATTTGAAGGGAGGTATCAGAGGATGGAGCCAGGCTCTGCTTAGTGGTGCCAGGCAGCAGTACTCAAGGGCAGAAACTGATGCACGGGAAATTCCACGTGAACATCGAGAAGAGCTTCACTGTTGCAGTGCATGGTCACTCACTCTTGAATACCCTTGCTTTTCTTTCACCCTGCCCTTTACCCCAATCCACTGCCATGTCCTTATTCTTCAGTCAGATACTAACACACCAAGTACCAAGCCAAGTGTGTAATTTACTGAAAAAACTTGGCAAGCTTCTGTGGACCCACTGACCTGTTTTTCGTTTTAGCCAGGAGTATCCAGGAATCTTGGGTGCTCCCATGTCCTATGGGGTGGGAAGCTGTAGAGGTGGTAGGTAACATTTGTGTTTAGAAGGAAAGTTCTGTGGTTTTGTTATAGTACTTGGGATAGAGATCCACATCTTTTACTAAAAGCTGCTTCAGCCTCTCATGGTAGTGAAGGAAGGAGTGTATGTTGCTGTGGTCTTCGGAAACTGGGGATGAGTTTGTCAGTTCTAGGTAATACAGTCACTGCATTACTTAAAGGTGTTTTCTGTAGCCCAAGATCAGCCCAGGTTATGAGCTCACTGGCAGTATCTGTGGCTCCTGACTGTTACTGTGCTTTATTTATGTATGTATTAAGTTTGTGTTGCGTTTCTAGCTATTATTTTGTTTTATTTAATGTTCTCTCTTGCAGAATGACACGGTGACCATCAGAACCAGGAAGTTCATGACCAACAGACTTCTGCAGCGCAAGCAGATGGTAAAAGACTACAGAACATCTGCTTTGTTGGGTGGTTCTGAGCTGGGGGAAGGTTTAGCCGCTATAAATATGGGGCCCTTAAATTCTCCCAGGTTCTTAATTTAAGAATTGTAAGAGCGTATGGATTTAAACATGTTGATGTATGCTCAAGGTAAATCTTGATGGTGAAGTTGTACCAGCTTGAGACTGGATGTTGGGGAAAATCTTTGCACCAAAAGGNGGTCCCCTCTCAGTCGTCTCCTGTCGAGGCTGAAGACGCCCAACTCGCTGAGTCCTAAGCAACTCCTCAGCCAGGGCTGCACCGCCACGTTCAGTCAGTGGCTCTGCGTGTCCCACCGCAGCGCTGGGCCACCAGCGGCGGGACCCCGTGGGCGCACGGCGGAGCCAACCCCGCGGCAGCGCCAGCACACGGCGAGGCTCAGTTCGGCTGAGGTTACCGCACGGCGGCCACGGAGCTGCCTCCGCCCCGGCTCCCGTCAGGCACGCAAAAGTGACGCCTACTGCTATTCCCTGCCGGCTCTGAAATAGACAGCCGCACGCATAGCCCCACCCCTACCGGAAGGGCCCCACGCCGCCTTATGATTGGCCGCGGAGAGGCGCCGATCCTTTTCCCTTCCGGTCGCAGGAGCTGCAGCCGCCGCCATGGTGAGTGCCCGGGCCGGGCTCTGCTATCCGCCCCGCGCCGCCGCCATCCGCGCCC
>VWYE01017545.1:48468-155278 GCA_013398995.1 Alaudala cheleensis | reverse complement strand
TGGGATAGAGATCCACATCTTTTACTAAAAGCTGCTTCAGCCTCTCATGGTAGTGAAGGAAGGAGTGTATGTTGCTGTGGTCTTCGGAAACTGGGGATGAGTTTGTCAGTTCTAGGTAATACAGTCACTGCATTACTTAAAGGTGTTTTCTGTAGCCCAAGATCAGCCCAGGTTATGAGCTCACTGGCAGTATCTGTGGCTCCTGACTGTTACTGTGCTTTATTTATGTATGTATTAAGTTTGTGTTGCGTTTCTAGCTATTATTTTGTTTTATTTAATGTTCTCTCTTGCAGAATGACACGGTGACCATCAGAACCAGGAAGTTCATGACCAACAGACTTCTGCAGCGCAAGCAGATGGTAAAAGACTACAGAAAATCTGCTTTGTTGGGTGGTTCTGAGCTGGGGGAAGGTTTAGCCGCTATAAATATGGGGCCCTTAAATTCTCCCAGGTTCTTAATTTAAGAATTGTAAGAGCGTATGGATTTAAACATGTTGATGTATGCTCAAGGTAAATCTTGATGGTGAAGTTGTACCAGCTTGAGACTGGATGTTGGGGAAAATCTTTGCACCAAAAGGATTGTTAAGCATTGGAATAGGCTGCCCTGGGAAGTGGTTAAGTCACCCTCCCTGGAGGTATTTAAGACATGCAGGTGTAGCACTTGAGGACATAGCTTAGTGCCATTGAGACACTTGACAGGATTGGATTTACTATTTAATGGATTTGACGATTTTAAAGGTAGTTTTCAGTCTAAATGACTTAGTGAAGCAAGAAACTCTTGAATGGTTTTGTATCAAATGAATAATAGTTTCTGCTGCTAAGGTGGGGTAGTTTAAGTGTTGAACTACTGGTGGGACTGTAGTACCTGGTGGGGCTGTGTACTGGATATTGACCTTTTATCAACTTGTTAAAATTCTTTCTTAGGTTATTGATGTTCTTCATCCTGGGAAGGCCACAGTCCCCAAAACAGAAATCAGGGAAAAGCTGGCAAAAATGTACAAGACAACCCCTGATGTAATTTTCGTCTTTGGCTTCAGAACTCACTTTGGTGGTGGCAAGACAACCGGTTTTGGCATGATCTATGATTCCCTGGACTATGCAAAGAAAAACGAACCAAAGCACAGGCTTGCCAGGGTATGTTGTTCTCTGGTGTCTGGAAAACAGGATAGGTTGGAAGTCTTTGGTTACTCAGGATTTGCATGTGTAAAATCTCAATTTTGTGAAAGTACAGTTGTACAAGAGCTCCTAAAATAGCACCTGTTAACTTCTGCATTTGCAAAATAGGCTAAAAGTGTTTTTATTCTATATTACAAGGGAATTGGGAAGGCAAAACTGATAATACCAGAGGTGTTTAGCATTAACTTTTAACAAAGCACTAATAGAGGTGTAGAATAAGCATAAGAAATGGGGCTGATCCATGTGATACTTCAATGTTAATGTTCTGTGTTGAATCATTCATTAGTTAATGATCTTGCTATTTCATTACTATTTCAAATTTAAACTGTATGTGAACATTTTAGAAGTCGTAGAGCTTAAATTGAAGAGTTAGTAGAGAAACAATGTTAAAAGCAACTTTCAACTGTTTTTGGTAGCACGGCTTGTATGAAAAGAAAAAGACGTCCAGGAAGCAGCGAAAAGAGCGTAAGAACAGAATGAAGAAAGTCAGGGGCACAGCCAAGGCAAATGTTGGTGCTGGCAAGAAGGTAGGATGAGAATATCTTTTAAGTTAGAGTAAGCATGTCTTTGAAATGTTGATTAGGAATTCTGCAACAGAATAACATTGTTTTTCTTCCATTTTTTCACCTGTTCTACTGGATGACAGAAGGTAAACTGTGTGTTGTATAGCTTATCATCAGCTCAGTAGCTTAGTTTTGCTCCTCACTGCTGCCTAGCTGATCTGACATGAAACAATGCTTCCTAAATTACTATTTCTCTTATGTGTCACTTGAGCTAAAGTTAAACTTCATAAATCTAACAGTATTGCTCTAATCACAATCACATAAATCAGCCTCGCAATACACACATTAGATAATCTTAGTGCTTGTCACTCAGGCTGCCTAAACTCCTAATGCTTTCTCCACCAAATTACTGTTGGTGTGATATTACTTACCAAGGTAAGTTTGTTAAGGATGTGTGGTCTAGGCAGTGAGGACAGTGTGTGGATAGAAATAAGGTAGAATGCCTTGGGCTTTGAGAGACTGATACCCAAGGTAGGGGAGTCTTTCTCTGGTGAGGCTGGACTGATGCTGCCCTCCTGGGCTGTGGCTATGACCTGGTACAAGCAGGTTGGAGGGAGGCAGATTTCCTCTATCATGAAACAGAACCAAAGCTGAGGAATAGGTTGGGTGGGAAGCCAGTCAATTTCCTTCACAGTGTTCTGTCTTCTGATAAATATTGAATAAGCTGTGCAGGCAAGTGGGGTTTTTTTCAGATGTTTTAAAAAGGGAAGAGAGGGTAATGGGTCTTAATGCTTAGTTCTGTAGCTGTGAAAATACCTTGATGTCTTGAACTTTAGTAATCTTCACTTTTGCTTTTTTCCTACTTTCTTGGAACTCTCCATCAGAAATGAAGTATCTGCAGGTACTGGAAATGAGCATGGATTTGGTGCCTGAATTATACATCACTGAAATGTGTCTGTCCTTTATTGAAGCACTGTATTGCCTTGTATGCATGTTTGATTTAAACTTAGATCTGTTGTGTGAGGGTTCACTTAATTACATAATGAATTTTATTCATGTGACTTGGGAGTAAAATTTGGCTAGTAGCAAACTAGACTTTCTGCAACTAATGAATCAATTTAAAATAACTCCCAGTGAGAAGAAATCCAAGAAACCCAATGTTGTGCACTTGAGGCATTGGTTCAGTCACTGCAGGATCTGATTCAAAGTAGTACAGTGCAATTGCATGTGTAACCTGACCATTGTGTGAAGGTAGTGGGGTACATGAAAGCTCAGTCACATCACACTTAGTGCATTTGAGATGGTGCTTGGAAATGGCACACTTGTCAGCATTAAGACACAAATTACAGTGGAATTGGAAATCTCAATGAAATTAAATACTGTAGTTGCATGGAAAGGAACCAATGTTACTGACAGTTACTAGATCAGGGGTCTACTCTACTAGAAAACATTAGGAGCCTACTTCTTTGTGCTTTAAAGCTGTTTTAGTCATGAAGTCCTACAATGGTTTATGGCACAAAATTAGCATTGGTATAGTAGTAACACCTAATGTACAGACTTCTGTCCATGGCAAAGGAGTCACTTTGTGTTGCACCAATCCCAGTAGTATGGAGGAACTTCTTCCTTTCAAGACTTTTGCACCTGAAGGCAGCTGTTGTTGAGCGTTAATGAAAAGTGATCAAATTACTCACTTGAATTATTAATGGTGTCCAGTTTGCAGAAGCATATCAGCAATTCAGAAATTGAAGGCAAGGATCATACCCTGTGGTAATTCTGTAGGGGATGTGACTTCTGTATCAAGTGCTTATCAAACCAACATGCAACCTTATTAGTAGGTGAACTGTGTTTTGGATTAGAGATATTTTGATGTCTTTTAAAATGATCTTTCAGTTGATAAGTATGCATGGGTTAGATGTGCCTTGTTTACCAGATTTGTTAATCTTTCTGCTGTCACTTAAGATAAATTATTTTGTGCACTTCCTGAACAACTTGAGAAGAATTCTGTGCTGCATTATAGAAAAACATTTGTGAAATACACTAAGCTTTGTCTTCAGAAATTCAAGTTCAAAGATCATGATGTGGTATGGTTCATCATCCTTATCACAGCTGTGTGGAGGAGTTTTTAATAGGAGCCCTGGAATACGTTTTTGAGTCCACCTGCAGAATCTGTGAGAATTACTTTATCTCATAAATGTGTCACTTCTTGATTCTGACAAATGTTCAGGCAAGTGTGTATTGTTCTAAAAGTTACGTATGACGTAGTCATGAAAAACTCAGACATAACTATGCTGATGTCTTGTTCAATTTTCTTTGATGCTTCCTTTCACTTCTCACTCCTTTAGAATTCTCATTCTGTTTTCCCTGCAGATTCAAGAGAAGTATTTTAAAATATTTTATGTTATTTAATTTATTCTGTGGCTCTAGAGTTACTGAGCTTGCTAAAATTTGCAGCAAGTATATGTGGATGTGCCTCACCTGGTCTTTGCATTCAAAATAGCAATGCTGAAATGCAAAAAAACTCCACCCTCCCTTTTCATGTCACAGCTGTAGCTGTGACAGCCTTTGACAGGTGAGACTGTCAAACAGAAGTGGGGATGGATAAGCACTTTTCAGCCATTGTAGCCTGTAGGTATAATTGAACAGGCAGTTGCATTAGTTAAGCTCTAAGTAGCTGTTGAGTTTAAGGGTGTAAGTGAAATCTAAGTCTTCAGTCTCTGCAGTAGTCAAAACTTTGAGGGTTTCCTGTCACATTTCAATGTCATTAATTGAAAAAAGCACGTTGTGAGTGTCAGTAAAAACCCTCAAAGCTCAATTTTCTACAGTAGCAGAATGTAGATAAAATTCTTACTAATTGATGCTTTCTCTTTTTCAGTAAATGAACATTCTTCAGGTGGAAAACTGATAACAGGTATGCCTTCAGAATGCTTTGAAAGGGCAGGCATTCAGCAGTGCAGTCATTATGATAACAAGTTTGAGGCTGGTTTATGCAATGACTGTGATACTTGTGCAGACAGAACCCAGTGCAGGAGTTTGAAGTTAACAATATTTACAAATCACTTCTGCACTTACTACCGAGTTGGTAGCTTGTGTGACTTTGATTTTCATGAAACACCTGAGTAGTATAAAGACAGAAATAATACATCAGGTACTTCAGATTCACTGTTACTGAAGTTGCTGATTGTTTAGTCTTACTGTAAACAAGGCTTACATTTTTTGCTTGTAGGTATGCTAAAGAGAGGATAGATGTTTGAGTTTTATTGTCTAAAATAGATTCAGGTAGCATGATTCCTATTTTTGGAACGGATGTATGTTTTCTTACAGGTACTCGTTTCAAGTAAAATACTTACTAACAAACAGACAAGTCAGACTACATTTTTGTATCTTTGCTGCAGAAACCTAAGTGCTGTGGTCAGTAACTGCTCCAGAATAAACTCTGGTTTTATTACAAATGGTCTGAGTGACTTGGTTGGAAGGAACTTAACCAGTCTGTCAGGGAGCTGATACGGTGAATGTAATGTCTTAAACAGAAAGTTGTCAAAGCAGTTGTAGCTTGTTGATCTCTTCTACAGAATTACTATAATTTTGGCTCATTTATTGTCATGGCAGTGCTGGGAAATTTTGAACTTTATGCTCTTACAAGCAGAGCTATGTGGTTTACCTGACTTGTTTGGGAAAGAGCTTTTCAGGCTTTATAAAATTACAAGTGTAAAAATTGTTTTAATGGTGTGTCAGTGATCTGTTCTTTCTTTTACAGGCAGCATCATTCTGTGAAGAAGTGTAGAATGAATTACTCTGGAAAGCAGAAGCTGCTCGTCTGACTTTAACATCAAATAAACTCTGTCAATAAAATAGTGGTTTGCCTTTTAATTTTGATTCAAAAGCCACCACTTTGTAAAGTTTGAGAAATTCAGTATAGGTGTACTGTTTGCACTGGATTAAAATCTTTTCATAATTAAACAAGTTTTGTTTTGAGTATCAATATGAAGTGAACCACAGCTTCCTACAGGTAGTAGTAGGAGCTGATTCCAAGTTGGAGGTGGACATGTTTTTGTTTAAACTATGGTTTGGAAAGTCCTTTAGTTTGGCTGCCTATTTTGTATAGACCTGTAGAGCACAGGGAAAGGGAGAACAAAACATGCTGACAGAGACATTCAGAGCTGCCTGCTTCCACATTAGAGATTTTTGCTAATGAAGGCATTAGGAATGATTTGTCTTTTGTTCTTTTGGAGTTGTCAGGACAGGCTCTGGGGTCTTGGGCCTGCAAGTTGTGTGGCACACCCCTGTTTTTTCATCTGATACTGTTAAAGAAGCCATTGGGGATAGAAGTGTGGGCAGTCTGGTGTTGAGGAGTATGGAAAGCAGAAATTCTGTAATTTAAATAGGACTGGAACAAACTGGGTGGCTCTGGCACTGTGTTGAATAAGGCTGACTTTTTTTACTCAAATGCAGTATTTTTGAATTGCACTACCTTTGTACTGGACAGCACATAGTAAGACAGGTAAAGCACTTTTAGTGTTTGTGGGAGAAAACCAGCACTACCACAGCTAAGAATTGCTAAAGGGTTCCAAAGGGGATTTTGTACAAGATGTGCTAAGGGTAGATGAAGCCCTTAATGCCTCTTGTGCCTTCAGACCGAGTCTTGAACGGGTGGGGTTGCTGCTGTCTGGTTCAGCAGCAGTGTCCCGGTGTTGGCTGTACAGCTCAGCTGCCATGCTGCAGTATGCCCTGCCCAAATGTCATGTCTTGCATGAAAGGAGAGAGAGAAGAGTGGCGCTGTTCAGTGTGATGGAGCAGTCACTAGGGGGTGGTGTGAATACAGCGATGCAAATACAGAGAAGACATGCAGCAATTTTTCATAGAATAGGCTGAAAGGAGGCCAAATTGTCCCCTGCCAAAGAGGTCAATTTCTTTGAAAACGTGCATTAAAAATAGTTGTGTGAAGGAGCTGAGACTTGAAGTGATATGCTTGTTTCACTCTTGGTTTGAATTCAATGGAAACCATCTGTTTCTGTGAAGACCACAGAGTTAGTGTTTTCCAAATGTTTACTACTTGAAAGCTGTAGAGTGCTGGCACAAATTCTGGTTGCTCTTTTCAGAAGCCTCCTTACCTTAGTTCTCTGCAGTCAAGAAAGGATCTATAAATAAGTGCTTCCATAAAGGTATGTGGTATAAAGTTCCTTGTGTAGGATTGATATTTTGAGTTTCCATAGTAAACAGTGCTGTTCCAGGGGGCTCTGCCTCTAGAAAAAGAAACTATTTCTGTAATTGGAGTACTGAGTTTCCTTCTTCAGCTTTGTAATGTCTTACATTTTTAATACAGGTTTGTTTATATACTACAATAACTGCAAAGCAGATGGATTGAAATAGTTACAGCTTGTGCCATGTTTTGGCATTTGATGCCCCATTTTGTTTGAAGATTGACAGCAAAAAACATGTAGTAAATCCACAGAGCTATTGACTCTTGTTGCATGGTGAGGTCATAACCTCATATCCATAAGCTGTCCTCTCATCTCACAATGTGAGGCAGTAAGCACAAAAATTAGGGAAGGGGTCAAAATGACATGCATCTGGAATTAAGTGATCACATCAGGCTGTTGGAGTAGTTCCCCCTGTTCTGCAACACGCTGTGTTGACAAGGCTGTCCTTTTCTCCTGTCACTCTACCTGGAAAATGTCAAACAACTGAAGAGCTGTCGCTGGAACCTTCGTGCTTCAGCAGTTGGGAGTTGTACACAGGCCCTTCATGTGAGGTTTGCTCTGGCAGTGTTGCCTGTGCACTCCTGTCTCAGCAGGGTGTAGCAGGTGTTCTGGAATTCAGAGGTTTAATGCACACCTCGTGCTGTGCACACTCTGGGTTAATCCCTTTTCCTGTGGGAGGTAAAACAATTAAAGTGAAACGGGAATCTTCACTTTTTTCCTTACTGTGTGCTGAAGGAACCCTTTTATTTCCTGCTGATCTTGGCACATCCCATCATTTAGATGTAGTAGTATAGTCACTTGCCTACTTGGCCTGGCCCTCATATTTCAAGAATTTTATCTGTTTAATGACAGTCTGGAATCCAGATTAGAAAATGAAGGAATTTTGGAGAACAACTTGTAAATTAATCTGGTGGTGAGCAGTCTCAAATGTATGTATGTGGAAAGACTTGTATTAATCACCATTTACAATGGCTAGGGCTTGCTGGAGTTGCAGGCCCAGAAAAGTTGGTGTTTTCCTGTGGGAAGGACTCAGAATTGTACAGCAGGCCTAGGAAAAGCAGCAATGCAGAATCTGGGAGGAGCAGAGGTCGCTGTCCTGGCTGCACAGAAAAAGAGAGCTTTGATAAAGATGAAATATGGCAAAATTTGGCACCACGTGGGTACAATGAGGTGGTTTTGTCTACAGACCAGCTTGTAACAAGTTTGATAACAAATACTGAGGGGAAGAAATTAATCTGATACCAACAGTGGCTTGAAATAAATGAGGCATAGTGTGTTTGAGAAGACTGCAGTACCAACAGTCAGCTGAATGGGCAGTGTGGGTTCTTCCCATTGATAGAAAATGTGTCATTTAAGGACTGAGGTATGTAGGTCACTATCAAATCTGTTTGCAACAGTCACAAGAAATTAGCTTGTTCATATTAATCTGGTCAGTTCCTATAAAAAATGAATTTTAGTGTCATTGGCTTCTTACACAGAGGAAATAGAACATTGTCTAGTAGCAGCTGTCGATGATATTAGATTCACAAAATAAGTTTGAAATTCCTGTTGTGAATTTCAAATGTTTCTACTCATGTGCTCCCATTTGAGCAAAACAAGATCTAGTGAGCCTTTTTTGGATGGGTATTTTGATACTGCTAAGAGATGAGGTAAGAGTAGTTAATTATTTTTTTCTATGCACGCTGGCAAAATTTCATCTGAGCAGGTGAATTTACCAATATAGGAGGCAAAAATTTATTTTGTTCATCGATGTCCCTAACAGAATAGCAATAAAATTAAATTACTTCTATGAACATATTTGTTGTAATGCATCTAAGATATAAAAGGGAAAGGTTTAAGTAAACTTTTTAAAAATCATTGTCAGGAGCAGGCACATCCAAGTACACTCATGTCTTTGGACACCTTTATTGTGAAGGTATTAAATGGAAACTTGGGTTTGTTGCTAACATTTTTTAATTCTGGTTCTGTTCTTAAAAATATTCCCTGTGGAATTTCGTCCACATCTTGAATTCTGTAAGTTTCCTCTTAATTTATTCCTCTCTGTAAAGGCTGTGGCTAATGAAACAGCTGCAGAAGTGGCTCAAAGACATCCTGTGTGCTGGAAGGTAACTGTGATTTCCAAGAGCTGGCTGTTGGCAACCAGTACTTCTGCCAAAGCTCCATCTCCTTTCTGTGGCTGCTGTTCACACACAGAGAGCTTTGGTCAAGTCCAGTAATGGGCCAGAGGAGTCAGAGCACCTGTGCCTTCTCTTAACATAGCAAAAATGATGAGTGCAATGCTTCACTGGGGTGGATGGTAACAGTTTGTACTTGTGTTCATTGGGTTAGAATCCAGCTGTTATTTAATGAAGCTGGCCAGGCTGCACACTGACCCCCATTAGGAGAAACATGCTTCGCTGCCTTTCATGATGATCTGATTTGATTGTGCTGGAGCTGCTACCCTGCTATCATTTTCTGTCAATTTTTGCTAGCCTGTTTGTTAAGCCAGGCATCATTTGTGTTGATTTGATAACAGGTTTCAATCACTGATAATAAAACTTTTCTGTGACAGATGACCTCAGATCCATATCTCCTGCACAGTGTTGGCTGTAAGTAGAAAATTGGGACTGACACTTTGCTTTTTCAATGTTTTCTGTCTGGTTTAACAGCCAATGTAAAAATAACTATGAAAATAGCTTAATATTTTAAAATTAAAATAGTGGAAACAGTTACATTTTTCAAATGTTGGTGAGTAGTTCTTGCATAGCTTGTTTCCCTGTCCCCTTCATAGTGTGATGGATCCTGCCACAGACAAGAGGTGAAATTAACCTTTTTTTTGGCAAGTAGGAGAGTATTAGGAAATATGAGAACTAAGAGGTTTCATGTTTTAAGTATTTCTTTTAATTGATCAATTCTGGTTATTGTAGAGAGGTTGATCTAGGCCCTGTTTCAGGGTCTTACAAAAGGAAAGAATAATGTAAGAACCTAGGATTGGGAGAAACTGCTTCCTATCCACACACTAATATGAAACTTGCACGTTTCCTGAGGAGTTAATTAAACTGAGAATATATTATTCCTAGCATTGAACTGCATAGTGCTTGTAAAAACAAGCACTGAAGGACTGTACTTAAGCATAAACCACAGAAAACAGGGTAAAATTTAATTGTCCAGAGTCAAAGAAATGCTGAAAAATAAACATCTGTCATTAAACACTTACTGCAATATGCATCAATTTTTTTTTTCATTTTTTAAACATTAAAATCTTCTTGTGTGTTGATGTCTGTTAGTTGCCTTTTGTCACTCTGACTTGTGATTTTGAACAAAATAAATCTTCCCTCAGCATGGTGAATGATTGCTCTAAAATACTTGATTTTGGCTCAACAGTGTTTGGGCTCTTGGCTATACTTTGTTGGTATGAAGTGTCTGATGATCTGGGTGAAAGCCTCAGTGGAGGACTAAAGAATACTTGTACAGAAGTTTTAACATAGTGTGCTGCACAGACAGACCTTGGGGAGCCTCCTTAGGAAAACCTGCCCTGCTGAAGATGAGTGAGGTGCTCCTACAGTACCAACAGGATGTCACTGGACAACCTTTCTATTCCCTGGACAATGGCCTTCCTACCTGCTTTAAGGTCAGCCCTGACTCATTCAGGTCATTGGGCAAGGTGATAATTATAACTCCATTCCAACTGAAATTGTCTGTGTATTTGTACAGAAGTACATTTGCATTTGTGCTTTTGAAACAGCGAGGTACTTAAAATATCCTCCTACTTTATTCTTCTGTGCTTTGTGTGTGAAGTGGGAGCACTGGAACATTCCAGACTTACTGTGTGGGGATTAACTTTTGTCAGTGATGACAGATAAACATCATTTCCTACCCTTTTAGTCTCACAACTCAGCTGTTCCCATGTTTGGCTGCCTACCAGGGGCATTTTCTCTGAGGTTTGTAACTTGTATCCCCGTGTTCATTGGTAAAGTTCATTGGCCCATAACATGAACACCTTGTCCTTTAAATACTTTGAGTGATTACTACTGATTTTAATGTTTTAGAAGTGGGGGAAGCTAGTTAGTTCTTCAGTCTTTGATCTTTTGCTGTCCCCTTAAAGACTCCTGAGGTTTCTTTAACCCATAAGCCAATATGGGTTAAAGAAGGCTTAGCCAAGAGAATATCTTATCTTTGTTCAAGCTGCCTGTTGCATAGGGACCCAGTGGATTTTTGTTTCTTTCATTGGTTCTGCTTGCAGGTGCTTTTTCTGTCTTTATGTTCCCATAGACCGTGTAAGAATGATACTAATCACAGAGCTCATATAAAGCAATTTATCTATCAGTCTCTTTCCTAGTGGTTCATCAGTGCTCCACTGGAACCTCTGTGGGTACAAGTGCCAAAAAACCTGGCAGAAAGCTGAGGTTGCTCTCTGCAGGGTCGGGGGAAGTTTGTAAAGCAGTTTGTATTGCTGTTATGTGGATGAAAGGATATAGACTTCCCAGGTGTATCAAGACACTGCACTTCTTCAGTCCTACAATAACTGTATTATTTAGCAAAGATACAAAATAATTTCTGATCTAGTGAAACTTCTGTTGCTTACTTCAGCTTAGTTCTCCCAGACTTTTTTCTTTTTTTTTCAATTATTTTACCCCTTTAATAGCTATCTTGGGATATGAAGGGCAGGAGTATGTGTAAAATTTTTTTTTATGGGGCTTGGTGAGGAATCAAAATTTTTTTATCTAGCCTATTTAATCTAGACAAACTTCAAGAGCAAATACCTTTCTTTTCAGTAAAGACACATGCAAAAAAATTTCTTAAATTTTGAAAGAGTGGTGCAAAGTAATTATTTGGCCAGCAGGGGACTGTAGAACCACGTATCACACAATTATATAAAAATGTCACAAAGAGTAAGGGAAAAACCCATGTACCAAACTATGTAGTCGAGATAGTCTCTTAAATATGGTAAAATACTGAAAAGGGAGGGCTCTTTTCATTGTTTGTTTCTCATTAAGGAATTTAATTTGCCTCAGGTTCCCCTTGTCGATGAAAATCTATGGGAATTTTGTTTACATTTTGAAGCACATTGCCAAGAACAGTACTTCATATGGTAAGTATACTGAACCTTTTGGGGGAATGACAACACTACAGAAATGGTGGTGCATTCCCTAAAGGAAAACATACTTCATTTGTAATGAACATTATGTCTGCAGAAACTAATGGCACAACCTCCTATTCAGCTTATGTAAAATAAAACAGGCCCATATGTTGCTGCTTTTAGGGTTTGGGTGTTTAAATTAAATGTAGTTTAATGAATATTCAAGTCCATTTGCTCAGAAGTTGTGCACAGCATCTTTTTCCTCTGTCTTTGGCCTTACCTAGAGTATTAAGCCATTACAAGAGGATGCTAAAGCTGAGGCATCTGTTTCCAAGTAAAACTTGGGTATTTAAAACACCAGAGCAGATGAGAGGGTAAAGAAAGACATACAGCAAGAGGATCATGTTATTTTTTTGTTTTGTAATTAAGACTGAGAACGGTTTGATACACACAGCACCCCCTAAGAAACGGGAACATTCACTGTGATGTTACAGCAGCTGCAGTTTGGGTATGTCATTGTGGCATCTTCACTCCCACTCCCTGCAGGAGTTCATTCAGCTTCTCTGTGTGTGGGCAGGTGCCTGAGCTGTGCAGGGCTGCCTCAGCAAACTGCTTTGCAGGGACTTCTGTGTCTGTGTGGGGCTCTAGGGCTCCATGCCTGGGGTGGGCACTAGAGGCACTCCATAAAAGCTGCAGTTCCCACACTGGCAGTAACAAGGTCTCACCTTTGATCATCTTTTCCCCTGCTCAAAGTCAAGGAGAAATATTAGTAGTCTGGAAGAATTCCTCTGGAAGCCAGATCTGTCCTTTTGGCTGCCCTGAAATACACTGGGCATTTATCATCAAGGAAGGATGGCTATAAATGGGGGGTTGAAGT
The DNA here is from genome assembly GCA_013398995.1 of Alaudala cheleensis. Taxonomy (NCBI): domain Eukaryota; kingdom Metazoa; phylum Chordata; class Aves; order Passeriformes; family Alaudidae; genus Alaudala; species Alaudala cheleensis. The sequence goes on along the minus strand of VWYE01017545.1, from coordinate 142,465 downwards.
CACTCTCATTGTGCATTTACTTGCTTCTATTTAATCGATTGTTTAATTCATGAAGGCACTCCTGGATATGTTTAAATTAACATCTTTTCAGGAAAATGTCTCAATAAGACAAAATGTGAAATAGATACTCAAATGTTTCCATGAACTTTATCTCTGAGTCCAGAAATTGACAGTGCTATCCTCTTTTTTTTAATGGCATGGAAAAAATCTCATTAGAAGACAGCTGGAATGTAAACACAAATCACAATAATTGGCCTTTATGTATTTTCATGAGGGTTCTTCAGATGCTTTTTTTTACTGCACGAGTGCAATATTGTAGATATACAGTGAAGCCCTCTTCAGAGAATAATTGATACATGGATAAAATACTTAAAAACCTTCCCTAATGCTGTAAATCTAAATGAAGGCTGAGACTATTGCATGAGAAAAACAAATAAACAAACTCTCAGATTCTTTAAAATTCTGTTATTTCCTACATCTTCCCCGGCCTAAGGAATTCCAAGGTCTCTTCTGAGCTGGGTTGTTGAGCATTACTACAAAAGAAAACATAAAATTGCCTGTCCAAGGAGGTGTCACCTGAAGATAGCTAACCTGTTCTGGGCATGTCTGTACATAAAAATTCACCACTTACCTGTCTCTTTTAGAGTATTTTTTAGGGATCTCCAATTAGAAAAAGAAATCTCTACATAGATTTAAAAAAAAAAAAAGGAGTTTACAACGCCATCACTTGTCTGCAATGTGAATTTCTGAGATGAACCATACTTTAATTTCTATTTAATTTCTAATTTCAACAGGAAATTACTGTGTTCTGGCTACTGCACAATAAGCAGTGAGGCACAGTTCTACCTTGAAATACTGATTTTATTTTGCATCTCAATTCTGAAGCCTTAAACCTTGAAGTACTTAGAAAAAAAATATCTTTTTTCTTTTAAAAGCTTGGTATGGTAGGGAAAGCCTTAGTAGGATAAGTACTTGTTTTTAAAATATATCTGTATGTTAAATATTTTTCTTCTACGGTCTTTCTATGTATTTTCAGTGAGTATATTGAGCCACTGTAGTGAAAGAGTTCTTTTTGATTTCAGCAGCTCTTATATCTTTGGAGCCAACTCAGGACCAGAGAAGGAAATGAAGTATCCCAAGTTTGTCAGTGGGACTGTTCAGTGGTTGCCATCAGCTACTATCTTCTAAACCCTCTGTGTGCACAGGGGTAACCAAAAAATCCCCAGAGTGCTGGGATATTTTTTGACCCAAACTGCACTGCAGGTGAGTCTATGTGAGCATGCTGAGATTTCAGGTAATCTGCTCCTTTTAGCTGTAAGATAAATACAGTCTGGGCCATTCTATATCATATTGATAGGATCATAAAGTACATATGGCCTGAAATCACTAGCAAACACCTTTCCAAGTTGCCCGTGTCTGTTCAAGTTTCTAGACCCCTCTACCCTAGACCATCCTGGTGAATTCAGATGCAGGATTTAACTGACAATTCCCATTTTATTTTTCCTGTGTTCCTTCTTTTGAAAGACTCCCCAGCCTTCACCAGCTACAATCTGTTTAAATTGCAGAGCAAAATATTCTCCAAACACCAGGAAAATATGAAAGACTTGCCTTTTTTTTTTTCTCTCCCGTGCTTTAAAACAGACTAGCTCTTGCTTCCTCACCTTTCTTCTTGTCAGCTATAGCAAACACAAACTGTCCCTAAGGAGAAAACAAACACTTGCTGTGGTATGCAAACATTCCATGACTTCATGACATCAGTGCTAACATGGCTTGTTTCAGCACCAATTTAAAACTCATCCTCCTGCACCTTATGTCATCTCTTCCTGGCTATCTATCCAGCTTCTTCCAGGTTTGTCAGATTAATCTGGCACCCACCCCTTTGAATGCAAAAATGCATTATCCCCCTTTCTACAGTAGTCTGCATGTTAAAACACTGAAATATTTCTGCATCCTCCTTTGCTCTCTGTAGGAAAGATGAAAGAGGCTGTGGAGAACAATTGTACATCATGGATCCAGCCCTCAGGATAGGAATGGTACTGATGACAACCTGTCAAAACGCTGAACTTGTGTTGTTGTTTGGATGAAAGAGAGAATGCAAATGAGGGATAAGGAGAAAATAAAAGCTTCAGGACAGGCAAGGGGGATTTCCCAGCAACAGGGTAGCAAATACTGTCAGAGCACTTGTGATTACAAGTCATATAGCCCGCCACAGTTGGTAGCCAGAAATGTCTCTTCCTCATTTACACTTCTTCCCAAAGACTTTAGGATGCATGAAAGAAAATAAATCTAGACAGATTCCACAAGTTACAGAAGGAAGATTTGCTTTCAAAAGCCTTAGAAGGCATTCTTGGACCCTGTTGTGTACTATCTGCCAGGAAATCTCTGGTGTAGACTATGAAAGTTTATGAATTTAAAAGACATTTTGGGTTTGTATACATGGCAAATTCACATTATTAAAAAAAAAAAAAATTCGTACATAATTGAAAAAATTAAAAAACTGGTAAAGAGGTATAACACCTTCACATTGGTGCTCTTGCTTGCTTTCAGATCAACTTCTCACAAGTTGTCTTAGCTACATTAGACAATTAAATCAACACTGTTTTCTGTAATAACAGTGACCTTTAGTACTATAACTGACAGTAGTAGTAGTAGCTTTGGGAGACTAAAAGATGTAATAATGCCTAAATAGCTTACATGTATTTTCATGCTTTACTGTAGACAATAACAAATATGCTGTAAAACCTATACTACTGTTTTTTGAAATACTGTCAGTAATTATGCTGTCTGTGAGAAACCCATTCCCTCAGATCACAGGGGTGTTTTTAGGGAGGCAAGAATTCTGTTTCCCACCCATCTTTCAGGTATCACAGAGCAAATACAATATAAAAAGAGTAAGCAGCACTAGGTGGAATCACTACAAAAAGAAAAGCTGACTCTCTCCAGTCCTATCTTTTTCTGTGCTATTCCTCCCCATTGCCTTGTAGGTAGGACATTAAAAGAAGCTGTATACAAGGAATTGAGAATAATCAGAGCACAGCAGTCTTTCTTGATTTATTACTTCATTCATTAATCCGTATAGAAAAAGCAAAGAAAAGGACAAGGTTCAGAAATCCTCACTCCTGACAGGTTCTCACATATTTGATAAATGATTTTGCTGTAAAAGACTTGTAGGGCATCTGCAGTAAGTTCTGCTGAGATCTATTTCTCAAAACATTTTTACAGTTTCATATCAAATTAGTGGATATCTCATAAATGGGTGATTGAGTTTCTATCACTTGGATATGGGTGGAGGAGTATAAACAGCCAGCACCATAAGAAACCCTCAGCTTCAGGACAGTCCATTTGAAAATGATCCTTGGAATAGTTTCCTGTTTCCTTTCAGCCCAAATCAGTTAATTACCACTGATAGGTTTGAAGGCATTGATATAAATATTGTTTTCTCTAACTGTCCAAAAGGAAGAAGCACTGGGATATGTGCATTCCATTTGAGTTATTCCAGGCAGAATGTGGACTTGTAATATTAATTTGAGAGAGCTGAACTATTGTGGCAGTCACACAATTTCACTGGAACAAGTTGGTTAAAGAAATTGTGGGTGCCCCACCACTGGAAGTGTTCAAGGCCAGGTTGAGTGGGGATTTAAGCAACCTGATCTAGTGGAAGGTGCCCCTCCCCATGGCAGAGGTGTTGGAACAAGATGATGTTTAAGGTTCCTTCCAACCCAAACTACTCTATGATGATTCTAAAATCTGAACTTTAAAAAGAAGTGCTACATTCATCTTCTAAGTATCTAAGACCCACAAGCTCAATTTTCTCCCATCTTTTTTGATTTTTTTTGTTGAGGCAGTAACAGTTAAATTAGACAATTCCAATGACTGATTCTTTCCCTTATTCTTGCCAACCCTTGAGTTCAAACATCCTTTGTCTATTTCTCCAGAAATTTAATATAAAATGTCTCCCTGGAGATAAGATGTAAATTCAGGGATGCTGGTTTCTAATACAAACTTAGCTGCAACATCACTTCTACCTCTGCAGTGAACATGGTGTGCTGTAGATCTGAATCATGTTTAAATTCTCTCTGGATATACAGATTATTGCTGCTGTGCAAAGGAAATCTTTTTACTCCCCTTGAGCAATACCCCCCAGCCTTATGCAGCCAAGGCAGTATTTATCAGAAAGTCATTACAGCTGTTTTGTTTGCATATAGCTTTCATTCCTCCTATTTTAATGTCTGGACAGTATTAGCTCAATTAGTCTAATGAACAAGTAGGTCTTCTGATATTTACTATGTAATTAGTTTATTGGCCTAGATGTAACATGCTAGATCTATCTGTGCAATGTGTCTAGCCAAGTCTCTTCTGATGAACTTTGCCATTTTGGCTCAGCACTTTTTTGGAAAACAAAGAATGGGCTACATTCTGCATCTGTTTTCCTAAAGGATATCAAAGCAATAAATTCCCCTACAAAAAAAATGATACTCTTACCTTTCTAAACTCCCAACCAGACAACTCTGAATCCCTTCTATGTAGAGCAATCTGCATGTATTGGATTACACCTGAGAAACTAAAATAAAGAGCCACCTTCTGATTTCCAGATGATACATAGCATACAACAGCAGAAGTGGAGGACAACACCATTGAATATATACCAAGGATCATAAAATGCTTTACTATAAGCTCCTCTTTTTCCAAAAGGAATAGAAGAATTAAAGATTAATAGACCTTAGTTATATTACTTATTATCTACTTGAAAGTGCTGAGATCCTACCAAGAGGAGCTCATATCCAGACACACACACTGTGTATGGAAAAATCAGAAAGAGCATGATATGAAGCTCAAGTACCTCATACTGTCTCTTAACAAGTAGAACAATAAATTCAATCGCACCTTTTTTTCCCGTCACTCTTTGTTCTATGAAAGAAAAGTCTTTTTAATGAAAAGCCTCCTCCTCCCCCCAGCAAGCTGAAGAGCCTCCCGGCTTGGCCGGTGTTAGCCCTAAGGAGGGGTGGTAACTCCAGGCAGCTGCAGGCGCTGAGCCAGTGCCGGGCCCAGCTGATGCCCATTCCCTGAGCCCTGGGGTCAGCAGGGCCAGCTCAGCTCCTCATCAGCGCCAGGTGAGGCTGGGAACATCTCCTCATCAGCGCCAGGTGAGGCCGGGAGCGCCTCAACAGCTCCAGCTGAGGCTGGGAACATCTCCTCACCAGCTCCAGGGGGGGCTGGGAACTTCTCCTCATCAGCTCCAGCTGAGGCTGGGAACTTCTCCTCATCAGCTCCAGCTGAGGCTGGGAACTTCTCCTCATCAGCTCCAGGTGACGCAGGTAGCTTTTCCTCAGCTCCAGGTGACGCAGGTAGCTTTTCCTCAGCGCCAGGGGAGGCCGGGAGCTTTTCCTCAGAGCCAGGTGAGCCCGGGAGCTTTCCTGGCTGCCGGCAGCGGGCCCTGGGCTTCCCTCGCCGACGGCTGCTCACACCCTGCGAGCCCAAAGGAAGGAGGAGCAGGAGAGCATGGCTGAACATTCCCTCGGTCACTCCTTCGGGATAAGAAGGTGGCAGAGTGACTGCTGAACTGAGATGTTTCTGAATGCTCTGGGGATGAATCCCTTGCCCTGAAATTCAAGGAGAGCAGCCGGAAGAAGCCACGAGTGCAGACAAAGGTAGGAAAACTCCGGGATTTCTGTTTAAGACTGCAGGAGTTTCGTTGCTTTTCTTCCAAGTTGGAAATGCTTAAAAGAAAGAGCGTAAAGTTAAATGTGTGAGTGCAACGATGTCTCTCTTTTTAAGTTAAGAGAGGTAGTTTGCTTTGCCTCTGAACTTGAAGTTGTCCTTTGCAATGTTAAAAGGAGCAAGCCAGCAGGTAGTAAAGTGAAAAGGACACGATGTTAAATAGGTGAAGGAAATACTTTAGGAAAAAATGTTTCTAAGTAAGGCTGTTTTTTGTCATTATTTCTAGTGATTTGCCCCTTAGCTTTTGACCCAAAAGGTGGCATTATAAAAAGGTCTTCTTTGGTTCAATCAGCATCGAAAAGTAAAATCTGAGCTCGTAAAATCTCTTCAGTAAGGTAGCTTTGCTTCTTTTTGAGTTATTTTACTTGGTGATGTCCTGCACAGCCGCAGGGTGTAAACTGAAAGCATGTAAGGATTGATAGTTTAGTGTGTATGTGACTGTAAAATTACAATTTGTTTGTTTGTTGGGTTTTTTTTTTGTTGTTGTTGTTTTTGCTTACTGTTAGAAGGAGTGTTGTGAATTCCAGGGAAATTTTAGGGCTTGCTACATGAGATCAGTGCTTATGGTTTAAGGAGTTTGCTTAGAAGAAAACTTCTGTTGCCTTCTGGTCCCAGTTTACTCAAACAATGACAAATATGAAGGCTTCTGAAGATAGACATTGGATATTCTTGTGAGTGAGGTAGTGTGGTCACAGGAGCTAAAGTTATGGTTAGGCCTCATAATAAGTGTAAGAATATGTTCACAGAGCTTGTGAGTGTAGTCTGAGCATTTCTTCCTACTGAAACACTTGCTGGAGCAATTCAGTGACCCACCTGTAAGAGGAAATGGACATAATGGGCCACATTCACTAAGTGAAAAAATGTGTGACTGAAGTGCAAAGATGGGAGATAGTCCTTGGGTAACAGTGTTGCTTCCTGGCTTTTGTGAAGCTATTTATTTTTGAGCAGGAGACTGGAGAGAGAACCTGACCTTTCTTATTATCAGGTCTGAGAAGTCTTGACATTAATTATAAGTCAGGTCTCTGATTCACTAAATTATTTCATTTCACAAAAATGGGTAATATGTACTGGATGCCTCTGCTGTTATGGGTAGGAAGGTGGTATTGTTAATGGTGTTCAAATAATCATTGCTGTGTTTCAGGATTAATTTATCGTAGTAAGTGGTTAAAAAACCAACAAATTCCTGTTCAAACTTTTCTTGTAATATTTCAGGGAACTAATTCTATCATTATACGCAGTTGGAAAGTTCAACCAGTGAACTGAACCTTTGTAAACAGATAGGAGGGAAAGGTTTATCCTGATTATAACACTTTGTGAAGTATTTTGTCCTAAAGAGGACAGTCTGTATTGTTAGGCACTTCTGATGTACTTGAAAATCTGGTGCTGTGTTTTATTCTTGTGCAAACATCCATTTTTATGGTGTGCCAGCATGTCCATGTGTTGGAAAGCTGTTTTGATTGCTGTACTGGTAGTATTAACTGGCTGGGATCAATAATGGTACAATCAAATATAGTACAAGCACTGCTTACCCTTCAGCTTTGCATCAGGCTTTGGCAAAATGGGAGCATTTCCCTTTCTGAAATTTTCACTTTCAGTGCCTGTCATTCTTAGCTTATGCTGCTTCAGTTATGGTGATACACCTCTGAACCAAGTTTGAATCCTGCTTTGTAAACATCTGTAGATGTTTATACACTTGCCCCAATATTTCCTGTTGTCTCTGTGCATTAATAGAGTAATTTCTGATTCCTTCTACTTCATCAATATACACTCACATAAATTCATGTGGCAGTTTAGAACCAATTAAAATTTATAAGCCACAAATAGTGAGTGAAATTCTGAAGATTAATTTACTCACTGAAGTATTAATCTGTGTAATGTAGAAGGTTATCCTTCAGTAAACCTGGTTATATGGAGATAGGGGGAAAGATTTCCTTGCATGTTTTACTGTAAATGCAGTAATTGGTCCCACTGGGCTGTTGAGCTTGAATGGTTGCAGCCAGCAGTACCTCAGCAGTCTTGGTGTGAGCCCTGGGAATGAGAACCAAGTTGTGTTTATCTAGCAGCACCCATCTTGCTTTTCATTCCCTGCTCAGACTTGGAGAAAAGGAAAGAAAAAAAATCAAATTAATACAATTAATTAAACTTGAAAACAAAGAAAATATTTGGGAATATCAGGAAGTACAAACTATTATCTTTACCTGGCCCAAGTCTGTTTTTAAAGAAACAATGGAGAAGGGATTGAAAAGGGGCAGCAGTAATCAAAAATTGCATAATACATTTGGCAGAAGCAAGTTCCTCCATAAGGCTTGTGAGTTAGGATCCTTTTACACTTGAAAAGCCTAATTGATCAAGCCTAGCAAATCTGACTTTTGTTAATGGCTTTTTAACTATCATTTATTCAGCTAATGATCTTGCTGATAGGGAGCAGGAACAGAGAGAGATTGTGGCTTATGAAGGCCCACAGGAAAAGCTAGTGCTTGATCCAATGGTTTAATTTAGATCCTGTCCTTTCTGCTTCAAGATGTGCTTCCTTTCATCAACTTCTGCCTTCTTCCTGAGTTATTAACTGTGAGCTCACAATGGTAAACTCGCTGAAACTCATGTGTTTTAAAAAAATATAAGCTGGAAGAAAAAATGTGACAAAGGAGTCTAGAAAGATATTTTTTTTTTCTGGAAAGACCCAGTCAGGGGAAGCAAATGAATAAATAAATATACTGTAGGAACTCATGTCTTGGGAGCACTGAGGTTTCAGGATTGAGTTGCAGTAAAAGCTTCCCTCACAAAAGAGGACAACCTGGTGTTCAGCCCTGTTTTCATTGCTGTTTCTGGCTGTGATTTTGAAAGCCAGCATCCCCATTGTCTCACTTTATTGGATTTACCTGCCATGTTCCCTCTGACAGGGATGATGCTGAAAGACTAAAACCTGCTGAATTGCCTTTATCTGGATGATATGTGAATTATGCCTGTCCAATCCCATAGTTCTTTTTCTGGTGTGTGTCAGTTCATGTGGAGCAGAAATACAGGTGTAAAAAAGGGTACAATGGCTTTCTGTAGGTAACTCCATGTCAGCTGGGGAACAGAGCACATGTTCTTGGTGAGCCCTGCCCTGTTTCCTAAGCTGTGCCTCCTTCCAAACCCTCCTTCCCAGGCCCCAAATGCCAGGTCCTTGGGGAACTCTGTCCCTTCCACAACTTGTATATCAAAGGAGGCAAAAATCCCAGTCTAGGTACTGGTCTTACCAGTCCCTCACTGTCAGATGAAAAAGCTTTGTTAATGATGCCTTTCAAGCAAGTGGGCAAGATCTTGTTGGTTTGACATCTTTTGGGGACCCAAACTGGAACAGAGCCCAGAATAAATGTGTAGGATTTAAAGGGGTTTCTTTAACTGAAAATCATCACACTGTACACTCACTGGAAGACCCTTGATAAAGCTGTCCAACTCTAAAAAGTTTTAAGAATTATGAAAATAGGGTCATACATAAGAGGTACTTTTGGGGGAAAAAGCAGCAGCTTGAAAAGCTTGAAATTCTGTACCACAGAATCTGCTGTCAGGAATGGAAATTACATGTTGGGTTTCATGTATATATGGTAGAATTGGAAATTTTGTGCTAATGAGATGCTGGTTTTTAACAGTACTTTGTTTAATACTGTAGTGGATTGATCCTGGCTGAATGCCCAGTGCCCTCCAAAGCTGCTCACTCTCCCCTACTCAGCTGGACAGGAGAGAAAATATAACAAAAGTTCATGGGTTGAGGTAATCATTCACTGATAACTGTCATGGAGGAAACAGACCCAGCTTGGGGAAAACTGATTTACTGCCAGTTAAATCAGAGTGGGGTGATGAGGAAATAAAACCTAAATATTCAAATGCCTTCCCTCACCTGTGTCATCTTCCTGGGCCCAGCATTACTCCTGATTTTCTCTGCCTCTGAAGTGAATTGCTTTTCTCACATTGTCTCACTCCTCCTTCCAGATGCATTGTCCATTTCCCCTCTCCTTTGCCCATTTTTGGATACCCTGGCTCAGAGGTGCTACCAGGTGCTGGCTTGGAGCAGCCTGGCCTTGGCTCTGTCAGACAAAGGAAGCTTCTCATAGAAGCCACCTCTGGGAGTCCCCATGTGACCAAAGCCTTCTCACACAAACATGATACTGAGGTACAATTTCCTGTAATTTGGGGGAGAAAGCTGCCTTCTTTCATACCATGCTATTTCTAAGTTGTTAATAGGAATTCTCTCACCTTCTTTGTCTCCAGTTACTGAAGCTTGCACATACAATATTTTTGTGTGCTCTTCTTTCTAATTGTCTGCTATGAGGTATTACTATTATATTCCTACAGAGAATAATAGAAGTTACTAGAGATTCATAAAATGCATTTTAAAAACCTCTAATGAATGTGGGGAGAAGAGTGAATTTCTTCTCGTTTTAGCTTCTTAGGTGTCTACCTCCATTGAAATAGTGGCATTCAGGAGGAGGGAATTTGATTACTGTAGTTCTGTTCTGTGGCATTACTTTCATGGGAGCAAGTCTGGTAAGAGTTCTTTTCTGCAGAAGTCCCCATCATAACCACTAATGCTGCTTCTCACAGTTGTTGGTAATCTCTTTGTAATTGTTGTGGGTTTTGTTTGTGGTTTTTTTTTTTTTTTGTTACTCAAAGTAAGTCACTTTATAGATTTTTATATTTGGTATCAAAAAAGGATCCTCACTTCCTGGAAAAAAAATGGAAGAAAATTGCAAGTATGCAAATACAACTGTGAATACTGTGGACTTAATTTACTCCTGCAATTATTTACTACAGTCACTTTGTATTTGAGTCAATAAGTTTTTTTCTTGATGACCTGAGTTGAAATAGTCTCTTACCAAGGACTTTTCAAGACTTTTACTATGAAGTAAACTATGAAATGAAGATTATTGCACTTCTGACATTGAGCCTGAGCAGTTTGCTGTATTGTTCTGTTTTATTTGGTTTAGATTTTCACTCAGATGTAGCAGGGTAAGGGACCATGACTCTGAAAGCCTTGGCTGGCCTTAAAGGTATTTGCTGTGGATTGAGATGCAGGATGAACTGGATGATACCACTCCTGGCAAACATTGCTCTAGTTGCCAGGATGGGGAACACGTGGAATAATGAGCTTTAATCCTTGTTAATAATACAAATGAAAGATGCAGGTCATCTAGCCTCACTTGTTAGAGGAGCCTGATTAATCAAGCCTTACCTTTTTGGAAGCAAGTGTTGAAGATTGATCACTTCATTTTGTCCACTGATGTTTGGTTCTCATTTCTCTGTTGACCTTCCTCCCTGTGAGCTTTGCCATGTATTAGCAGCAGATGTCCATGTGTTCTTCTGCATGTCAGAGAACTGGCTTTTCAGGCAGTATTTCTTTCTGGTTTTTTAGCTTGTAACTCCTGTTTGTGCCCCAGCACCAAGTCTGTAGTTAGATTTGTGCAGGGAGGCATTTGTTGCAGGTGTTGGTCTGTGTGTGCCATGCACTGGGGAGTTGACACAGTGGGTGCCCATGGTGTGAGCCATGTGCTCACTTCACTCGTGGGAGACTCTGAGACTGGGGTTTGCCTTTAACCATTGGCCAGTGGAAGCTGATATCCCAGGCTTCCTTCTGCAACCCAGCCAGGGTTGTAGAACAAAGGTCCTAACTTGGAAATGTCAGATATGCTTCCTTTTTGATGAGAGAGTTGCTGTAGATCACATGGGTCCCTTCACCTTGCCCCAGGCCCCATTCCAGCTGGCTCTGCCTCCCAGCTGCAGGCTGGTGTTGAAGTGGTGGGAGCAGAACACACCAATGCCTGAAGCTGCAGCAGTCAATTATAATCATGATGCTTTTGCTGCTGTGTCCTTTGCTCTCCTGGGATGGAGGAGATGGTGCATTAACCAGCTGTTTGGGGCTCCTCTGCTGTCCCTTGGCTCTGCCTCGCTCAGCTGCTGCTCACAGGTTTGCTGTGAGGCGTGAGAGAAACCCTTCCCAGTACTGTCAGCCTCTGTGAGGTTCTGTGTTCCAGCAGTTTGGCTCCTCTGCCATCTGCTGTAGAACACAAATGAAGATCATACAGTACTTTGCACTGTGATAACAAATGTCATGTGGTGTTTCACCTCTACTGAAGAAATTTAAGTGTGTGCACATGGGAAAATGTATTTTATTGGAGCTTTCCAGGCAGTATCATATAATTATCTTAATAAAAATATCTTTTTAAAGGCTTTTTAATGAGATTTTTATAATATTTTCAAAGTATTCAAGCTCAGTGGTCTTAATCTTTTGCAAATGGAGTTCATACAACAATATACTCTGGTACCAGACTTTTAGTGAAGGAGAGGGAAGGCCAGCTTTGCTTTTAGCACTTGTTTTTCAAGCTAGAACTGCTTCTATTTATAACCCCCACAGAGTTTAGAGGCAGGCTTATTTTGCAGGCTGGGTCACGAACTGCTGCGCTAGATAGACCCAGAGCTTCTGCTACTGGTGGTATTTCCTGAGTCCTAATTTCTTGTATCATAGATATGTAGCTACCTTTACACTTTTCCTAATTGTATGGGTGACTCCTGGGAAAAAGAAAAACCATCAACAACAAAAAATTCAAAACCGAAGACAAACAAACCTAACAAAACAAGCCTCAGACTAAAGCTGGTTTGGGAAGAAGAAACAATGAACTCCTAAAGCTTTTGTTCTTGATGAATGATAATTGAATTGCATATTTAATGTGAACAAATTACTTGGATTTGCTGCTTTTAGTCTGTGTGCAGGGATGAAATGAATATATTGCAGCGGGATTGCTTCAAAAGTTTTGCTCTAACAAAACCCAACTTGTATGTACTGAGGAGTGTGCTGTAACTTCTTCTACAAGGCTCTATATAAGGCCTTTCAAAACCATTGTTACCTTGAGTTAGATGCTGGCTTTTCAGTTCAATTCCTGTACTGCATGTTTAGTAAAAGTACAAATATGACTACTGTAGAATTGTCCCTCTGTAGGGACTTGAGTATTTAGCCACTGTCAGCTTGTATCACTCTTATCAGAAAGTGTTACAATCAAAGTCTGGCACCTGGGTAAGTGCAGAACTCGCTAGGTTTGAGCCTCAGGCTGCTAGCAGCCTCAGGCTCAGATGTCTTGCAATTGTAACACTCTATAGATTTATTTGTTTTGGTACATGCATATGTAAGGGTAAAAGAGAACTAATTTACTTTTGACTTTTTAAATAAGATACTGGAGAGGCCCAATGGCAAAATAGCGGAAGCTTTTTTCCCTGCAAAGCAAGGCATGGGTGTAGGCATTTCCAGGCTCCTTGTGAAGGCCAAACCCTGATGACCCTGACTGCCACCAGCTAGGAGATCTAACTGGTCAGTGGGCTGCTGGCACAGCTGGGCTGTGGGTTCCATGCTCCAGCAGGTCTCGACCATGCCAGCCAGCTCTGTGATCCAGCTGGCTCAGGGGAAATCATGTCTTGAGTAAGGAAAATGTGTGTGTAGGTTTTGGAGAGACCACCACACAGTGAAGTCTTAGGAACAGTTTAAACTGGAGTTTTTCAGTGGGATTGAAGCATTATCAGAAAGCAGCTTCTATATTTGAATAACTATTTATGTATATAAATGAACATCATTGCACTTGATCAGGCATTATGAGTATGCATGAGTGATAGTGGTTGGGGAAGGCATGAGGGATGCAGAGCTTCACACAGCTCAGGCTCCTGCTCTTGACACATCTTTCACAAACAGAAGCACATTTGGGTAGTGTGGAAAACTCTTTTTCATTGATTGCTCCATGGGACCTTCAAGGAGTCAGTTACACGTGCAGCACAGAACTGTACCACTCTGAGTCCTTGCAAATGAACACTGTGCTGAGCAAAGGCCCCAGAGATACTCTGGCATCCAACTTTCAATGACTCTTTAAACACTGCGAGTTGAGGCTCTGCCCACCAAAACTGGAATTCCCTTTGCATTTCTGATGAATCCTGGGTGCAATTTGAGCTTGAGAAGTGAGATGAGTCCTTTCCTGTGCTGCCTGTTCTGTGTCCCAGTGCTAGTCATGACTTCTTAGATAAATCCTCTGTGGAGAGAAGCACTACCCCATCTGCTCTTCAAGCTGTTTATTTTTAGTTTCTTGCTGCACTTGGGCCCTTTCCCTGCAGGGAACACACTTGGCCTCTGTGACAGAGACTTAAAACATGAGCATGACAGTACTGGCTCACACCAGGCAATGGCGGCATTGCTCTTTCCCCTGACTGTTCAGTGCCTTCTGATGGCCTGAAACACGACCTTGCTCAGACAAAACATGTGTGCTCACATGTAGGTCATGTAAATACTTTGTTTTGTCCTTATTCAGGGCAACCCAGATTGATACCAGTCAGAAAAGTTGAGGTTTTTAACTTCTTAAAACCCTGTCTTGTGAGCAGACAAAAGAGGGTCTACTAGAAAAATGAATTATGTTTTCATTCTTGACAGAGGGGCAAATCACAGGACCTTATTTGCCTTTTTAATGCACTTTTTTAAACATGGTATGCTGTTCTGATGCTCAACCTCTACAGCATGTTACATAAGAAAATAAATATAAATGTCTTGTAATCATAAGGATTTGTCATATTTAGGTGTCAGATGATTGTCCAGTCTTTATCTTTCTAGGTGTATGTTAAAAAAAATAGGAAATGCTCATAGTCATACTTCTTGGATTCATTTTTGTTTTGCCGTTATTTTAGAGGGGCTAATTCACCTTTTGGAACAGCCTTAAGGAGAGTGTGATGTAAATGTTAATTGTTTTTAACCCCCCATTACATTATTTGATAACATTAATATTTAATGGAGTCAAAAGATTAATGCCAGTGTTTATTTCTAAAAAGGCAGAGATGCTGTGGGATAGCCTTTAACTTTGCTACTTCAGAAAATATTACCAAGGAAAATATTCGTGCTTACAAATATTCCTTTCCTTTCCCTTGCCTCTCCTGAAGTATTTCTATTCTCTCATTCCTTATTCCTAAAAATAAGCCATAGGGCTCTAATAGAGACACTGATTAAATATGCTGCTCTGTAATTTATGCAAAAGTGAATCCCAACAGGAATCAGGGACTCTGAAAATCTGTTGTGAAATAATTATCCTGAATGACATTGTAGAAATGGTCCATGAAGATGTTGTCAATAATGCATTACATAAAATTTGTTTGAAATAAACCTTGAAAATTACATGATATTCATAGGAACCTGAAAGAATTATCAGTAAACAAATTTAATCAGCCTGATGTTATGCATACCACTCAACCTCTTATTATCTGATCATCTAGGTTTTAGAATACCATGGGGAATTGAATGACAATTAATACTGAGAGCTGTAGGAGCTCATGCAGTGGTTGCAGAACTACCTTATTTTCTCAATTTCTGCTCATCCCTGTTTATCTGCATTAATTTCTTGCTGCCACACTCTTCAGTGATGCCCACTGATAGTGTCCTGGCTGCTGTTGCACCTGTTCCCCTAACAAGAAGGCACTTGTAAACAAAGAATGAACCCACTTGACAATGAAATTCTAATTTTTCCCACTTACTCAGGAGTGTTTTTACCAATGTCTAGATGCTAGTTATGATATCCAAACTGCATTGTGAAAATGGAACTCAGACTCTGTAGTCAAGTGCAGGATAAACTATGCACTAGATCATACAGAGATTTATTGATGCTTATTTTGGGAAAGGGCAGGACTGTAATCAACTCAATTGCACGTCAGTTCAGAACAGGGAATGTCCACTTCTGCTTGCTGAAGTCAGTAGGAATTTTGCCACTGACCTCACAAAGAGAAATAGGACTAGAATTGGATTCACCTGAACTGTTTCATCAAGCTGCTGCTTACATCTAGCAAGTTTTCTATAAGGCAAAAAAAAAAAAAAGGGCAGGAGGACTTGATAGGATCTTCAAATCTTCCTTTCAGTTAATGGGGAAACTGCAGAATTCTTTATCCTGTATTTCTTTAAGGCCATTGGTTACACATGTGCTAGCCTCTAGGACAGAGCTGTGGTACCCACTTTCAGTTTAACATGTGCTCTGCTTAAAGGGATCTTTTTGACCATGTTATGTTTGTGAAACCTGATGTATGTATCAAAATGTGTCCATAATCCCTGTGAATAATCTGCTGTGGTAAGTAATGCCTTGTGAATTGCAGAATAATTTAGACTGGGGAAGAACTTTAAGATCAAACCCAACTGTTAACACAAACCCATGTCCCTAAGTGCCACAGCTACATGTTCTCCTCTCCAGGGATGATGATTCTACCACTTCTCTGGAGGGCCTGTTCCAATGCTTGGTAACTCTTCTGGTGGAGAAATGTTCCCTAATTTTCAATCTAAACCTCCCCTGATGCAACTTGAAGCCCTTTTCATCTTGTTCTGTCCCTTGCTCAGTGAATGATGAGGATTTTATAAGTGCTTGTGGAATTTCTTGCAAGGGTTTGGTCAGTTACTAGGTTAAGTAATTGTATTAGGATTATTTATGGCCACTTTATGCATATTGTTTTTACTACCTGAGAAATCTGCTACCAACTGAACTTCTGGTAAAATATTTTTCTGCTGATGGGTAGTATTGCTTCCCCTACCAGATGTGGAATGCTCAAGCTACAAAAAAAAATAGCATACTTCTTAAGGTGAAACAAGAAAATTTGGGAAAAGGTGCAACAGCCAAGCAAGTGGATACAGACACGCAGCATATCTTGCCTCTAATTTCAGATCCCAGCAGTGAGGTGAAATGTTCAACCTAATTTGAATGCTTACTGTAAATAGCACTCGTGTAAGATGTGTTTTATTATGGCACAATGAAAACAAAATGGAAGTCTTCTAGAAATTAGGACTCTCTGTGCTTTGGGGGAAAATAAATACTCTGGGGAGGAATAAAAACCCTGTTAGAGTGACTGAGATAGTATCAATCTGATTCTCATTTGCAACTCAGTTCTTAAATTAATAGTTTGCAAATCCTCTTTCAGGCTTGTTTTTCTTGTACAGACTCAAAAGTAGGGACAGACTGTGTATAGTCTTTATTAAACCCCAGAAGCTGAGGGTCCTATATCTCATTGTGGAATTGCTGAAATCTGTGCCTTATCCATGCTCTTATAGGAGGAAAGAGAAACTTAGTTATGTACCTGGGAAAGACAAGAATGTAAGGAAAAAATCACTAACATCCTCTGAAATGTAGTGACTCCAAGTGCTTTGGAGATAGCATGTGATTGAATGGTGTTTTTATCTCTAGCTTGCTGTTCTGTGTGAAAAATGTTTCTGTGTATCATGTATACTATATACTCAAATATACATAGGCACACATCTGAACAGAACTTTATAAGAACTCATTTGAGCTTAGTAATAGTAACTATGTTTTTAATTAAATTAAACCCAGACTATGTAATTAGTAGATTTTGCTAGGATTTTCCACAAGATGGTGTCAGGATTGAGAAATATTGGAGGTTTCAATCTAAACAAGATGTAAATTTTTCTTTGAAATCCCATATCATATATTCTCTCTGGATGCTCTCTCAAACATGAACTGTAATTGGATTCCTTGGTTGTGCCTTTTGGAGGAAGCAGTACTTGAGATTATTGGTACTTTTTAAACTAGAGTGCATCAGAACCAACTCTGAAGACTTGGAAATGCAACACCCCTTAGTGAAAACTAGTTGGGTGGCAGGACCCAACTGGATTGCTAGTGTTTGTTGACTTGTCTCTTTCTACTTGAATGATAATTCCACTGATCTGTTTTGTTCCTTTTCTCCCTCTGTCAAATAGCACTAAGTTGGTGTTTTTATTTCAAGAAGTGGTTGGGAGACTGACAATCCTGTATCTTCAGTGACAAGCCAGTCACTACCAAGTTAGAGCAAGTGGAAATGAAGGTTGGGCCTTTTTTCACAGAATGAGGTCAAGTTAGCATGTTAAAACTGGGAAACAGAATGGAGTGTGAGCCATCATCAACCACAAACAGCCAAATGGAGAATATAGGAAATGCAGGAAAAATTCTTTTATCAATAAAAGAATAAGAAAGCTGCTGAGGCAGGAAAAAAAAATTTAGTTATAAATAAGGATTTAGGATGAGTGGGGTGTTAGAATAAAAAATGCCTGATGATGATTGGCTGTATTTTCAGTTATTAAATTCAAAGTAATTTGATTACTTGGTGTGGTGTGTACACTATGATAGAAAAATAGAAATAACAAGTATTGTCTGATTTCCAGCTGGTATCACCTATTTTGACTATTTCCTACAATTCATCAAGACTAGGCCATTACACTGCCACTAAAAATAGTTGAAGACTTCTTCTGTTTCACACTAGGTATAAGAGGTAACCATTTTTACCTTCAGAATTGCTTAGAAACACTTTGGAAAGAAGTCTCCACTTCTCAGGCCTGGTTCTGAAGGAAAGTTGTTCATGAATCCAGCAGTGCTTTGGGAGTTGTGTGGGCCCCAGCATAGAGCATACGCATCACCATGGACTTCATGATCTCACAGACAGAGAATTCTGCAAGATAACACGAGAATTCTGATGCTTAAAACTCTTGTGCATTTCAGTATCTTGTTCAGCTTCTTGCTGACCTGGCATTCTGGTTCATTCCCACATTCACTAAGCAAAGAAAATTAGAAGGTGGATAGTAGAGCTAAGTAAATAGTTGTCTCACATCTTGGTGTTGTCATGGTATACAACAAAGCTGCAGGAGGAATAAATCCTTTATGAAAAAAATGTTAGTAGTTCTGAAGGGCCAGAAGTCTGTAATGCCTGAGAAAATGAGTTGGTTAAATAGGAAATGACAAAATATTTGGTAGCTGAAGTTCAGTCTTGCCTCTGAAATGTCAGGTTTGATGCTTACTGCTACCAATTTTTCTGGCTTTATTTTGTAATTAAAAAAGCTGTAAGCCTGAACTTTTTAGGTAAACATAAGTGTTCTAACATCTTGTAATAAAAGTACAAAAAAATTGTGCATCTTGAAAGCTGAAATGTAAGCTGACAAATTGAACCATCATGTTGTCAAAATCAGTCTTAGGAATCTTTGATCTTGATCTGGATTGATGGTTTTGAAATGTGGGATCTTCCAATCAATCCTGACAGGAAAATCTTTTTATGCACCTGTGGCTCACTTAACAAATAAGAACCTTTACAGTGGAATATGCTATTTCTGATGCATAGTCTCAATAGAATTGGAATGAGAACGTAACTGAGAGTGGCCCTCTTGTCCCCCTCTCCATATCCATATCTGTTAGGCCACTGCTCTGGGTTGGAGGTTCAGCCCTGCTCTGTGTTTGAGTCAAATTATTGGAAGCCTGAGGAAGGTATGTTTTTGTCAACCCAATTGTGTTAAATGATCTATACTCTTACTCAAGGAAAAGCTGAAATACTGTATTCTAGTGGTTAAGATCTTGCCTGGCATATAGGAAGAACATGAATTCAACTCCAGAGCTGGTATAAATACTATATCCATGGAAAATTAGTTGCTGATCTGCTTGTTATCCACAGATTTTTCTGTCTGTCCCTGTTTCTGTCTGTAAAAGCAGTTCAAAAGTCCTGAAGCTGATCCTGGAGCTGAAGAAATCAAGGGGCTTAGAATTTTTGGCAAAATGCACCCTGTTACCACAGTTAGCCCTCCTGGCAATACTGGATTTCCAGGTTTGAAACCATGCTGGACTTGCTGTTCCCATCACTGCTGATAAATGCCTTGTTCCTGAGGGCCAACAGCTCCAATCTCTCATGATTATTACATTCTCCATTGAGTTTTCAGAGATGATTTAGATATGCATACCAATTCTAATAAGTCATTTATCTATGTACTTGCATTTCTGCATGAACATTTCCTGTGTAGCTGTGAAGGTGTTTGTTTACCTATGAGTTAATCATTCTCTTGTCTCTGCTGTGAAATTTCTGTGAGAGCTCAGATGATGTATGGATTTAACTAAAAAGGGCCAAGTGTCAATCTGCTACAATGGTGCACAACATGTTGATTTCCTGCCACCGGGGTTGGTTCAGTGCTGCTGCCCAGAAGCTGTGTGGGACAGGGGCTGTAGTTGAGCTGCCAGACTGATCTGTCCTCTCAGGGCAAATCTCAGACTTGTTTGGTGTCTTGAAACTGGTACTTTACAGTGCTAAACCCCTACAAGTCAGTTGCAGACTGTGTCCTGCATCCAAGATGCACCTAAGTGGAGCTTAATGTTGAGTTTCACCATAGTTCCATCTGTCCTGGAGAGGAATTTTTGTGCCTCACATAGTGGAAGGCCAGTCTGTTTTTCTGTGAGATGTAGAGGTGTTTGCCACTTGGTATATAGCAAATGAGATGGTAAAACCTGGGGGAGGGTATTAAGATAAAGAGAGAAAAAGCTTCCAAGTAGCTCTTGACAGATGGTGCTTGAAAATGAGTATCTCTTTGGCACCATGAATGCTCCCTGAGGGGTTCTTCATTCTCCAGTTCTTTCCCCTTTCTTTTTTCCCTTCGCTTGCTCCCTGACACTTCCCTTCATTTGCTGTAATTTAAATGAAAGCACAGAAAAGGCATATTTGGTTTTAATATGTAAAGAGCTGCTCCTGGGTTTGAAGCAGCCATTTAACATGCAGGTTGAGTGAAAAGAGAAATGGAGGCTGGGGCTGCTGGCTGTCAGTTCTTGCCACAGCAGTCGCTGCCATTGCTTGGCTGCTATCAAAGATTCATCAGGGGGGAAGTCTCTGCTTTGCAGACAAAAATAACAGATGGTCGTTCGTGTTTGCCTTACTCCGGGGGCCTCACCACAATACACGAGGTCCAAGAGAATTTGAATTACTGGGGGTGGCTGCTTTCTCTGTGTGTGTTCATGCATATTTGAACAGATTTTTTGTTTTTGGATTTTATAAACTTGCTAATGAATTTAATGATGAACCTATAGATTTCCTGAGATGCTTACATGATGTGTTGGTTTTGAAGTGAGTTTTAATTAAATTTTCCAGCACTCATCCACAATTTAGCACTGTTCTGTTGTAAAACAAGCTTCTTGCCACAGGTGGCAGGGCATGGATGTGACTCAGAAAAAAGCTCTTTCTGCTGCCAACCCAAATAAACATGGTTCATTTTGGAAAACTACTGATCACATTTTTGTCTTCAGCAAACTAAAACTGTAGGCAAAATAAATGTCTGTTTTAGTATAAGGTAAGTAGAACAGAATAGGATCGTTAAGTTTTGAATCTCTTATTTTTGTCTCTTTAAACTTGGATAATTTTTTTTATTGAAACTAACTGGCTTTATCTTTACAGAGAAGTTCTGGTATGTAAAATTTAACATTGAAATCCTCAAAAAGATACCTCAAATACTGTGTATGGCCATGGAATGTGACCTTTAGCCTTTTTGTCTTCAGTATTTTTGACATCATTGCTTCCAATTAAGCGACTTATTTGGTATTTAGACTTAGGTCTAAATCCAATCATTGTTAGAGCGTGTATGTGAGTGTGCAGTCAGTGTGTTTATGTTGATCAAATACAAAGTTTATGATTCGCAGGAGCACTGATGAGAAGTCAGCCCCAGATCTATACCCAGTTGTCTATTTCTTGGTTGCAGAAGGATTCAGTCTGAGACTCAAATACCAGCTGTGTGTATTTGGTCAACTTGTTGTGCACCATGCTGGCAGTTGATGTTTGGGACCCCCACACAGGTGGGTGTGTGTGAGACATGCCTCAAACTGAGGTGCTGTGTGCCAAGGCTTCATTTAATGCCTAAAGAACACTGAGCAATGGTTGGTAATCACAGAATATGCTGAGTAGGAAGAGGCCTACAAGGATTGAGCTCAGCTCATGGCCCTGCACAGGACCATGCCCAAGAGTCACATCTTATGCCTGGGAATGTTGTCTATACACTCCTTGAACTCTGTCAGGCTTAGTTAAAACCCTATACTAAAAACATCAATTTGTTGTTACCAAACAACAGCAATAAGGCTTGGTAGCCTCTTTGGGTTCTGTGGGTCTGACTCCATTTGTCTGCTTTTGCAGTCACCTGGGTCTGGGAATCATGCAGAGAAAGCTGTATGAGCAAATCCAGTATATAGCATACTGCAGGCTTTTGGGATGATGATTTCTTCTCTCAAATGGCCCCCCCACTTGCTTTCTTCATGGCAGAAGAGGAGATAGATGCATTGATAACTAGGTGCTGGTTGGCTTGCTTGATTTTAGGAGTGAATTTTGTGTTAATGGAGTGGCTATTCAAGCATGACTGAAAATGCATGTAATTTGGCTTAGATTCTTTAAAATGGTTGGCTGATTCTCAAGTGAATTTTGCTAGATGAGCTGTGTAATCAAGTTGTACTCTACTATGAGATGTGTACTCTGTGTATAGATGTTTGGTAAATAAAAGTTATTACTGTAATTTTGAACTCTGTAGACCTTTTAATGTCAGAAGGAGGAAGAAGCTCGTTCTGTGGTGGTTGTTGTGATGGTGGCCAAGATAATCTATCAGCAAAGGTCTTTGAGGTTTAATTTTAGATTTGCAGAAGCATGGCCAACTGGTGAAATGTTTGTTTTGTTAGTCAAGCTGTTTGAAATCTGTGAACAGACAAATTAGAATACAACACAGAATAGCAAAGTTGAAGGCTTGTTTGCCCCGTGATGAAATCACATACTTTTCATCACAGTGCTGGTATACAGAGTTCTCTCAGTAATCCTGTTCTAAATCCTGCTTCTGGCTCACACAGACTGATGGTCAAATGGAAAAATATGATTAATAATAAGACTGATGCTTTGTAGCAGTTAAAAAGTTTAATATTTGCACAAGTATTCTCTGGCAAAATACTAGCTTTCATTTTTAGATGGCTACTTAGAAACTTTCCAAACTCTTATGCTGATGAAAAAAATTACTGACATCCTGAATCCCAAGCAAATTGAAGTAACCTTGAGTGTCAGTATTCATTTGATCCAAATATGAAGACAAAACACTCCATAGCAGACAAGAACATGGGCACACTTTAGAATTCAGACACCTGGATTTCATGCCTCCCTTCAAATAAGGTAAATTTGCATTTTGTGTGTGTGTGTAAACATTTCAAAGTAGTATCTGGGTTTTAGTTATTTATTTTTTTGCCTATAAAATAGTGATTTTTCTTTTTTATTCCTCTCCAATTGGAAGATACACTAAAACCATTTGCACCCAGATGATGATTCTTCATGCATTTCATCGTCCTTATCAAAGCAGTGACGGCTGTCTTAGTATTTAAATGCTTGTATTGTGTGATCCTGAGATGAGAGGATTGTGAGTGTAGTTTGGAGTAACTTGGCCACTTAGCTCTGGTTGGAGATGAATGTTTTGAGAGATCCTCCAAGAATCTACAGCCATCACTGGTTTACTATTTAATTGTTTTTATTCTCCTACGTAGAAAAGAAACAACCCCAAACATAATAAAATCCCAGCTGTTCACAGAATTCAAATCAGGCAAAAAGTGTTTGTGGGTAGGAAACCCTTGTTTTTTCATGTGTTTTCATCTGCCAGCTCTACAATTTCTTTCTTTTGAGAACCTTATAGGAGGTGTTTGTGTGTCGGTGACAGACTGCTCTGAGTTCAAGTACCAGTCAACAATAGTCGTTGATCTGTTATTTGTAGATGGCATTTAACACAGTATATTTTGAGAAATCCAGTTTATAATGTTTATGACATGAATTCATGGTGGTGAAAGGGTCTGGCAGAAATAGCTAAAGACTTTAAGTTCCTCTCTCTGGACCATCAGGTGATTTCCAATGTGCTAACAAGGATGTGTAGATTAGCAGGTGGTTCATGCAGGAAAGCTAATGATGCTGATTGGCAGCTGGGGATATGAAACAGCAGGGGGGAAGTTAGAAGAGGTTGGGTCTGGAAAAGAGTGATGGCGGGGTTTCTGGCTCAGTAAGACTGCCTGATCCATGCTACAACCGCCTCTTTTGTTCTATAATAATAGAAACTTTTTTGTGTCTATTATTTTGCCAAGACACTTTCCAGGCCAAATAATATATTGTTCAAACTGGGCTATGGTTCTTCAGACCCATATCAAGGGATGTGGGTTCTTATAGAGCTTTGTGGTTATTGAGATACATAAGGTCCTTAGGTTAGTCTGAAGTCTTGTTGGATTTTTAGGGTGTTGTGGAATGGGCAGAGTTATCTAGGCTAGGATTTAGTACAGCTGCCTGCTTCTGGGCCAGAGTTTGTTGGGTGGTTCAGATGGCTGAGATGACCCAAAAGGATCGAGTTAGTAATGTGGAGGAAATAAGGATGATGTATGTGACCCATCTGGTTCAAGTGACTGGTATCTTTGTGCTTCATGGCCTGAATAGGGAAACTATGTGGACATATAAGGGTGGTGATGTTAATGAAAAGCGGCACTTCCACATCTCTAGTGCCAAGTGCATTACTGAATAATTCAGTCCCTTGTACTGTACATTTCACTTCATTTCCCTTGTAAAAGGGCTTATTGTTTGGCACAATAATTCCACTGCTGTCCTTGTCACAGTTTGGCCATAGGAATGCAATAAGGTGTGCATGGAAGCAGGAAAGAGATTTATAGGTGATTAAAGCTCCTGTGTTCTCATCTGTTGTAGACTGTATGATAGATCCTTGGAGCTAGTTGGGTTTATAGCTGAGAAGGGAAAAAGTGAGAATGCCTATTCAAATCAACACCTCACATAGAAGTACCTCTTAATGCATGTTACTCAGATTATGATTTCTTGTAAGGGGAAGTTCTTTTGAGTGTGAAAAATTCTTTCCCCAGGAGTTTTTCTTGGTACTGAATATGAGCTCCAGTTTCCACCTACCCAACTCTTTCTGTGATCTTCAGGTTTTGCAGTAAGTTTGGGCCAAGTATGAGAACCCAGGTGTCTGAATGCAAAATAATCTAACAGTTCTTTTGAAGCACAGTTGACAGTTTAAACTTACTGGGTTCCAACTTGGGAAAAAGCACAGTAGATCCCACAGCTGAAAATGTTATGCAGGAACTTTGAAGACCTATCAGGGGCTTCTTCCAAGTGCTGAACACCTGTTGGAAATATGCTGTTGTTTTTCTGTTTGATGGAACTTACTGACATCCTTTTGTATCAGGGAGGAAACCAGTGTTTGTGTTAAAGGCAATGGCTTTAATTCTTATCCTGCATTGGCCATGGATTTAAATGCAGCAGTTCATGGGATCTTGTTTGTACCTTCTTGCTCTTCAGAGAGCTTTTGCCAGGAGCATGTTCATTTAACTGTATTATGTAAGTACAGGCTGTTGCTTTAGATGGTGTTGGGGCGTTGCTGTTTTGCACAGTAAGCTCAAAATCCATGGAAGGAGGTCCAGGGAAGCCCAAGGTGCTTGTGACCATAGTACTGAGATAATGTCTTGCAGTAATTCTTAGGCTTTACAGAAAGTTAATTGAGTTATGGTAATATTTTGATACTTCAGCACTTGCAAATAGGGGAGCAGTGTTCTTTCTGTTTTCCTTGTCAATCATGATTGGCTGTTACATGCCTTTTGCACTGCTAATGCCAGTGTTTTATCCATAAGTATATAGGTTTCTGCAGTATCTTTGGTGGATTAATACCATAAGTGCTCAAATTTTCCCTCAATTTTTTTTTCTATTCCCATGTTTTCAGCTGGCTCCATATATCCAGCTTTGAAGTTGTATCTGACTTTTTTAGTAAACAAGTGAGGAGATTAATTTGAGTTATCCAGGGTGGCATTCAGCCATCTGTTCAACAGGATCCCTGGCTTGCAGAGTTGCTCTTTGATTACATGGGTGGTTTGTTTTACAGATGATTTTTTTGATAATAGGGAGCATTTTACAGTAGTCAGTCTCATGTTTTCTCTAATATTACAGAACTGGGAGGGAAGTGTATGGCAAGAAATATAAGGGAGTCAAGGCAGCACATGAAATGGCTCTAAGAACTTAGGATGTGCAGAAGCATGTGGAAAAGGGAACAGGGTTTCCTCAGAGGTAGATGGAAAATGGCTGAGGACTGCAGAGAAGGGTTATATTGCTCTGCTATAATCCTCAGCCAGATTCCCTACAGCCAGGATCAGAGTAGTGCCTTGTGTGTGGGAAAGAACTTCAAATCTTACTGTGTTCAATTGCTGCTGGCTGCTGGGGAGAGCAGAGGTAATCTGCTAGTTTTGAATGAGTGAGCTCAGGCATTAGAAGCAATCGAGGGACAGAAGCACAGAGCATCAGACCTGTGGAGAAGAGCTGGTACTAAACTGAAATACAGCTTCTTAAACGCAAGTTGATGTGTTTCCCCACTCAAGGACATGTTGTAGTTTAGACTAATACTCAAGCACATGCTTCATTATCTATCTACATAAGAGACAAGCAGCATAATGAACAGTCAAGAAGAAAAGAAAGCATTCTAGAGTAGCTGACATCATGTGGTGGCCCATGTTTGCTCAAATAACTGGTTTTTACGCTGCTGGCAAAGTCAGATATTGAGGTAACCCAAGGTTAGTGGATGAGGACTGTATCCTGTACAGCAGTGATTCTGTGCACACTGAATTGAGAGCTGTATCCTGTACAGGGGTAATTCTGTGCTCTTGGTAATGGCTTAGTGACTGGGTATGAGCTCCAAGTGTGCTGCAGTGCAAGGTGTCCACTGTGAACCTCAAACAGGTGAGTAGGGGAGAACATCAGTTAGGGATGACCCTGTGTTTTTGTGCAGTTTGCCAGTACTGGAATGCTTTGCACTCAATCCAAATTGACAATATACTGAAGGGAAGAAGGAGAAAAAAAGAACAATGATTAATTTGAAGTCCATTCTTCAGTGATTGATTTAAGGATATGTTTGGGTGAACAGAAGGATGAAGTGTTACCTTGGTGGCTATGTTTTGGTACCTTCACTTGAAGGAAATTATTCTATAAAAATACCTATTTCATCTAAATAAGCGTGGATGTCTGAAAGCTGAACCCAGAAAAATTCAAATTAAATGGGAAGTTTTTGCTAGGTCAAGTTGATTCACTGTTGAATCGAAGTGTCAAGAGAACTGTGGAGTCTGTTTGCCTTAATTTCCTCAGGTAGAGACTAGAAAGTATAATTTGATCAAACAAGTTTTTGGCTTAAACACACAGGTAATCGGTTAACATTTTAAGTACTATCTCAAGCAGGAAATTGTATTACTCTGTAATGGCATTTTTTGGTTTTAACATGTCTGATCAGCTGGTGGAAAAAAGAACAGAACATTTTTCTCTGTCACTGAAAAATTAAAATTCATTAGAATTTGATCAAGAGAATACAGTAACTTTTGTAGCTTTTACTGTAGCTTTTTTTTTGCTGAAGAAAAACAGAATTTCTGTATTTCTTCGAAGACAGTCCTATTTCATCAAAAGCTAATGCCCAAGTATAAGTATCTTTTGTGTGTATGTATTTTGAAAATGCATTTCAAGAAGTGATGTTGTAGCAGTGGGTTGTTGAATATCTGATGGCTAAAGATCAGAAAGAGATGACTGAAGCTCCTTGGTGAAAGGTGTATGGTGTTTGTTTACCACCTACTGCTGTTCTTTTGAAACACATCTGTGAGCAGAATATTGTCAAGGGATGTTTACAAAATAAGCCAAGAGCCTGTCAGCCACTCAGCCTTTTCTCTGTGTTCTGATGAATAAGTTAAATTTCCTCTGTGTTTTCCTATCCCTCTTGTAACATAAAAATAATCTGAAATCCACAGCAATGTAGACAGCTGGGAACCTGGCAGCCCAAGTATTCTTTTAGGAAGAAAATTGGGCCTAGAAAAAAATCCTCTCATGCTGGGGGAAGCTCTGTGCTGTCTTGGAGTGCTGGGAACCTTCTGCAATGCTTTCACATGCAACTCCTAGATAACATCTGCTTATTGCTAGAGCCCACCTTTAAGTCCTCAGCTTTGTGCAGAGGCTTTTTTTGTAACATGTTTCATCTTGCTGGCCTTAGAGGTTTTTATTGAGTCTGCCTTTATTGAAGCACACGATGAGTAAACTGCTTTTGCTTGCATGTGATTCCTTCCTTGCTAGTGCTGCTTTCAGGAGCTTTTCTGTTCCTGCTTCAGGAGTAGTCCCTGTTTTCAAGATCAACAGTGGATTTCCTCATTGGAAATGAAAAAGCTGTTTCTTAGAAAGAAAATAAAATACCAAACAATCATCTGATACCTTTCATGGTGCCAGTTTTAATGGCACCTCTTGCTTGATTGAAATAACATTAATTATAGGCATTTGAGTTTAAAAATACCAGTCTGGACATTACTTTTCAACTATGGACTTAGTTACATGAGAGCTTTATATTGCATTTAATTGGAATTTGATCTTGTTAGTAAATTTTGGTTTGAAAATTGTAAGTTACTCAGTTAAAAACATTCTATTGTCTCTGAACTTCTGAATTACTCCAGTTTTAAACATGGATCGTCTGCTTTACTATAACCTTTATTATTGGAAGGTGACAACAAAGGCTCTGTTTCCTTCGTTCTAAATAGAATGGAGGTAGGTGCAATGATTTTCATGCAGTGTTTTCTTAGGCAAATGATAAATTTAATTTACCCATATTGTTAATCAGCGCTGTTTTGTAACTTGCTGAGTATTTTCTGCAACAAGGGTATAAAAAAGGCAAAACAAAAAGCTACAAGAACCAAACAAACAAGCAAAAATTCTGAAACCCTTGATCTAGACTAGAAACACTGAAACTTTCCAAAGTGCCATGAGAAGTGAAAGATACAAACCCAGAGGAACGCAGTCTTAGCTGTTTGATATCTTAACTCAGTACAGGGCTATGTTTTTTTAAAAAAACCAAAACATCCCAACCAAACAAGCAAATGATGTGAAATAAGCCCCGAAGCAAATAAAAAAAAAAATTCCCCAGTGCAACAGATCACCAGCTGGCTCCACACAAGGATCTGTTGGGCACTGTGTGTCGCTGTTTGTGGTCCATGAGCTGTTCTGGGCAGCTCCCGTGTCCTGCTCTGGCCTGGGGGGCGGCGGTCACTGGGGGCAGCGGTCCAGGGAGCCTGGGCAGGACACACTGGCTGTGCCAGGATAAGGAGGTGCACAGATGAGCCATGGAGGACAGGCGAGGGTCCATCCTCAGCAGGGGCAGTGGAGGGTGGGTGAGGGTCTCTCCTCCATACAGCGCTTGGGCAGTGGGAGGGCTGGAGCAGGTGCAGGCTGCAGAGGCTGATCGGGGCAGGCTGGGCTCTGGGTGCCCACAGGGCGCTGCTGGTCTCGGCGCTGTGCAAGGGTCTGTTGTGTACCTGGGGATGTGCTGATACAAGTTGGCTGAGCTGCTCTGAAGAGATGAAATGGGGGCCAAACTGTGATGTGCCCAGGCTGGGGCTGTCTGATGCTGCTTTGTGCTGTGGTAGAGCCCTGCCTGGCCTCGCCTGTGCTGTGCAGACAGGCTGGAGCAGTCCTCGGTTTCCACTGACTGTTGTGATGTAAACAGGAACTCAAGCAGACTTTGGCTGTGCAAGTAAGTTTGATCATACTTTTATGCTGCTTGTTACTGTGTAATGCTCAGCGTGTCCTGTGTCCCACTAGAGTTTTCCAGTCAGCTGGGAAAGGATGAGTGTCAAGGCAGCATGCTCACGTCCTTCATATGTGCGTATTGAAAATGTGTCATTGTTTGCCTGACCCTGCTAGCACAGACATGGTTTATTAATCAGGTTTCAACCATTGCACATGTAAAGCTAGTTTTTGTCAGAAAAACAAGGCAAATAGGGGTATTAACAGTGTTGTGGTGAGTATAGTGTTTTTAATTAACTTCTGATCATTTCTGTGAGGGTATTTTTTAAAGGCTTGGTGGGTTTCTATGTCCTGTAGCAACTGTCCTGTGAAACTTCATCCTGCAGTTGTCCATGTGAATGTCTGTTGTATTTAGTGTCACCAGTCCCAGCTAGGTACTTATGGGACAATGAACAGTACCAGCACTTTTTGAGATTTTTGCACTTAATGAAGCAGCTATTTATTGCATTGGTATGGGAGGAGTCCTTCAGGAACATCTTGACCATGGGATCTTCCAGTGGGCTGCAGCTTTTCACCAACTGCTCCAGGTCCTGCCAGCAAGCATGGGCCATGGCTTCTCTCTCCACACACTTTCAGTAATCAAGTATGTCATTATGTCAAAGTCCTCAAGCATTTAAAATAGAATAATAGTCTTATCCTGTGTAAAGACAAGCTTAAGTCTGAGGATGAGAGTCTGATTTTGTTTTACTTGATTTCTGTGGGTAAACTTTGACTTTATGGCTTGAAAGGGTCAGAAATCTGCTGTCAGTGCCTGTTGTGTATGCTTGTTGATATTGATGCTCTGTTTGGACTCCCATCTTAGAAATGGAAGCTGGTGAAGTACCTTTCTCAGTTTACTGAACTGGTGGAAGATCATCTGTTATTGGTAGACTCTGACATAAGTTTAAGAGCCCTAGCTCTCTGTGAGAACGAAGCTTTTTCCTTTGAGGAGGGGCAATTTTTCCAGCAGGCTTGTATAAAGTTATCTAAGTAAATAAGTATCAGATATATTTTCTATAGAAGGGTGGTCATGGCAGGTAACATTTTCTGTGTTCATATGCTGTACTGAGGATGCCTTTGGAGTCACAAAACACCAGCCCTTATTCACAGACCCTATTTAATTCCTGGTGGTCCTAATGCTAGTTGCTTGGTCAGAAGGATTCATGTTATATGTCCCCTGATATTAGTGCCTGTCCTCCAGTGTCTGTCCTGGGTGTTTTGCTGTGGTTCATGTATGCTTATTAGTTGAAGGTTTTCATAGTTCAAGTTTGTTTGTGGTGAATGTTTTGCCACTTTTCACATTAAAGGGAAAAAAATGTGTTTCTTCCTATAGAGGTCTATTGTTTATCCTTACTTTGAGATGAAAATACTTTTTTTCCCATGCTGCTGCAGTGCTGGGTGGTTGCTGTTGGAAGACTGGTGAATCAAATGTGTTAAATAGCAGTGGCATTGCTGTGGCTGCTTTGGGAATGTGTTTTCTCTTCATACCTTCAGCTGATGTGGTTATCTGTGTAGGGGCTTATGTCACTTTTACTAATTTCCTTTTATTTCTCCCTAATTTTTTTTCCCAAATTCAACTCAAAGTTCATTTTTCCTGATTGAAAGCAATAAAGACAAAAGCTACAAAGAGTCATCTCTCAGGTGAAAACAAAGTTAGTTGTTTTTAAACTACTGGTGTGTACATTGAATCCCAAATTGTGAGAGAGAAATCTGGGCAAAATAAAATGAGATGAGGGAATTGAAAACAATGCCTTCTCCTGTACTTGTAGTTCTCCTCCAGGTACTTGCTTGACAATACCTCAGGTTGCTGCTGCTTCCCTATATTGTCCCACTGAGCATATTCAAGAAGTACATCATGTGAGGATTGTTCTGTGGCACTAACACTTCTGTTGGGATGCTAGGACAATAAAACTAGTACGTAGACTTGGGAATTAATATCTTCATGAATTAACTATTCTGTTACTTGCAAGTTACATACATACTTGTACACAATTTAGCAAGATTTTTATGTATGCAAAGCACAAAAAAACCCAGAAATGTCTGCTTAACTTACTATAAGTTATTTTTTGATCAATAATCAGTTTAGGCAGTTTTGACAAACCTTTTCTTTCAATTCAGTGCTTCCAAGGCTCTTAGGGAAGTTTTCACATTGTGGCAAAGATGATGAGAAAACACATCACTTGCAGTAAGAAGTAGTGCCATGGTACTGAAAGCACAGTAGCAACTTAGAGATTAAATAGTGCTTGTTCCCACAACTCCTACTTTGCAGCACTTTATTTATTTAATGTGTCACACAATGCCATTGCTCAGCTAGAGGCTAAGAGGGAATATAGCTAGACTGCATACCTGCAGGAGAAGCCATCTGGAAAGCAGTATCTGTGGAGTAATCAGCTTTAAACCAGATAGGTATTTTCCACATAAGGAAAAAGGATTTCAGCTTTACCATAAGACTTAAAAGGGAAAGTCCTAGAAGATTCTTTGCTCTGCTTGCAGCCATTGGCTCAAGGCCAAGACAGACGCACAGATATGTCTCTTTACCTGTCTTTCTGAAATGTAGCCATTCTCTATTGGGCAGTTTGCCAAAAATCCCACCTCAGTCATCCTGTATTTAAGGCAGAGCACAAAGCTTCTCAGGGCTTCTTGGGATGTGGTAGCAGGGTACAATGTCTCTCTCTAAGTCCTTGTTCTCGGCTTCTATTTAGTTTGTTTATTGTTTACTATTTTGTAAGTTTATTAAACCTTTCGCTTTATAAAACATACCCAAGGAGCCCGTCTCACTGTTTTTTTTAAACTGTTCTGTAGGGTGCATGCACGCTCAGAAACTTGATGCATCTGCACGTGGATTATTCCACTCTGGCCACGTGCAAGAATGTATCATATCTGTAATGCAAAGACAGGAGCCCATGTCTTGTGGCCCTGGTGTCCTTGTGTTTGCATCAAGGCAGCAGCATGGATCAGTTGACTGCGGCAGCAGCCCAGCTGATGTGACTTGCATTGTGATCAGATACCTGATTGCAGTCTCTGGATGGATGGAGGGCAGGACGTGAGGAGCATGACAATGTGTGTGTGTGCTGCTGCTGTGTGATAGCAATCTGTGATGAGGACAGGGGCTCACTCAGCACTGCAGAAAAGTTTTATAAGGACATGATGAAACTGCTTTGTGAAATTCTGATTGTTACTGGGATTTTGAACTTGCCTGTACTGCCAGCTTGCCCAGAAGGTGCATTGACAAATGTATTTAGGCTGTGCAGAACCCAGAAAGTACAAGGCTTCAGTTCTGAAATTGAAGTTTTCTTCTGACAGAGACTTAGACATAATTTGAGGCCAATTTTGAGATTCCAAGGCTGAAGTAGTCCAAGGGCTGGATTCCAATGTGGTGTTTCATGATTTTTCTTTTCAAAATGTTTAAAATTTCTTGCATAACTGTGTCAATAAAATTTTGTGACAATGCTTCTGACTTTTTATATGCTGTGGTAAATTGTTCAGACATAGGATCTTGATTTTTCTGTTCATTGATCACAAGTCTCTATGGTTTTGCTGTTTTCAGTGGAGCAATTCCTGGCTCATACTGGTTGCAGGCTGTGCAGTGTGGTATTCAGAAGAATACTTTTCTAAATTGCCAAAAGGAATTTTTGGAACACTTCTTGGGATTAGTAGAAGAAAAATCCTGACATAAGGTCCTTGCCTTGATTTTCTTTTTGGAAATGAAGACAACTGTAGAAATAATGGAAACTAGTATAAAGAGAAGGAAAAGAAGAAAATTTAATGGCCTTTATAGTCAGAGCAGGAAAAGCTTTTCAGACATGTACAGCAGCAGAGCAATATCTCCCACTTACATGTACAGAAGTCCCTTCTATAGTGGAGTCCTGTACATCCTCTGTTGGCCTGCATTGAATGGAAGAAATTTTTAATTCTCTGGTTTGGACAGAGCCCTGTTTGAGTTGTAAAAACCATCTAGTTTGTGAAGACAGTGTTTCAGCAGAATGTCTTACTCAGAAGTAGGATGGGGCATTCAGACACTCTTGCTACTATTTTCCCTTCTTCAGTTTTTACCTAGTAAATTATTTGTGCTGGTGCTCAATGCTTCTGTCTATGCTGATGAGGCAATATTTAAAAATAAGCAAATACATGTCTTCAAATGGGATGAAAATGCATCCAGGTCTAGTGAGGTTTTCAATATAGGTGGTCCCAAGCATAGGCACACACTTTAGCTCAGATCTAAATAAAACTGGTAATCAGTAGGTATATCATGGTGATAGCTGATGAGAAACCAGGTGTAATTGATTGTTTTGCTTTGTCAATATAGACTTAACACTCTCTGTTCTCAACTTACCTGCAAAGGGAATTCCTATTTATAGTAAGAGTAAAGCTCTGATATTTCAAAAATTCATTATTGTGCTTGATCTGTGTTAGATACTTCTGGGCATGGCACTCGTAATGTTACAATATCAGTGTTATTTGCAGAGTGCTTTGAGAGTACATTACCTTTGCTGCCAAGTATATTACCTTCCTATGTTTTAAAAAAGTTACTGATTAGATAAATTCCTATTTATTTAGGTAGCATGACAATAAGTACCTTTCTGTAACTCACCACTTCAACTGACAGGCAGAAAGCAAGAATTCACCAAGTAACCAAAACTTTTTTCAGTTACAAAGTAATTTTTAATGAGGTACCTTCTGTCTGCTAGGAAGAGGAGTGAGGAAGGAAAAATAGCAAGTACAATATACAAACGGATCTTTGTGTTCCTAATACTGGCTGACACGAGAGGCTTGCAAAACGAAACCAAATCTTTTGCAATGGAAATGAAGTGCATGTACAAAGAGACCAAGGGTGAAATGAAAAGCAAATGAAGTCGGTCATGTAGTTTGGTTTGTAACTGCTAAAAATGAGTCCTTTTACTTGAAAGTTAGTAACAAGCTGTATGCTTCAAGAATTACAACTAAACTGCTGTGGTCTGTTTGCATTGGGAAAGCAAAGAGTAGAAAAGCTGTCTCCTCAGTAGTACTCTTTTCAAATCTGGGTGTTGGTTGGGACCTTTGGGAGTGGGTTCTTTGGCAGGGCAAGCTAAGTTGCAGCAGAGCAGAGACCAGTAAAACGGGCTCCTTGCAGGGATTAGAACAGATTTGTCTGCTATCACACTGCAGGTACTCTTGAAACAGCTGTAGCTTTGCTAAACTGTGGATAGTTCTCCAGTGTCTTCATGGTGTTCTTAACGTAGCAGTTGTACAGAAAAACACGCTAAGAAAAGCCAGTGTCCATGGGAGATAGTGGTGTCCTTCAACTTTATTTGAATAAAGTATAGAAAGAGAGTCTACTGGGATATATTCCTGCAGGGTTTTCTTGCTTGAGATTGCGGAGGGCACAGCCTCCATTTCTCCTAAACTCCCAGCTGCATGTTGCCCTCTTCCTTTTTCCCCTTTGCCTGAGGGACCAGCAAGGTACAGGCTTCCCAAATGCCTGCCTCATATTCCCCCTTCAACCTGTCATTTCACCCCAAAGTTCTGAAATTCGGGCTTGCAGACCCACTTGTCTGTTTTAGGAGTCAGCTACAGGAGCTTGTAGTTAGCAAGGACATTAAGCCCCATTTCAAAGACATTAAAACCCGTAACTTCACTCATAGAGTTGTTTGTAAAGAATTTATCACACATCTTCGCTTTTGCAGTGAACAAGGACTGTTTAATGGTTTGCTACGTTTCTGTTTCTGTGGCTGTGAAACAGAGAAGAGGCTGTTTGTGTTTTGTTTGAAAAAATTCCAGAGTTCCAAATTTCTGCAGAAAGAGGCTGTGTAAGTTCTCGGTTCGTAAAACTTCCTTATAGGTAGTGTACTAGAGAGAGACCAAATGTGGTCTTGTATTTGCCCTGGAATTGAGCAGTCCTTTCTGCAGCAGTTAGCTAATTTTTGGGAAAGCATTCTGTCTTTGGTGCATCCGTGGCATTCATGCTGGATTTGGGCTTTTAAATGATGCTGGTCTTGACTGCAAGTTAGTGTGACAGATACACATTCTGGTTTACGAAGAAATAAATCTGTCAAATTTGCCTGTACCAGATTTTAGAAGCTCTTAATTTTGGACAAAAAAAAAAAAAGAAATTGGGTCAACTGAAATGTGGCTTAGATGTGTGTTTTTTGAAGTGCTAAGTGTTTTATTAAAACAAAGATTTTTGAAGCAACCACAGTAATTCAGTCAAGCAGTATCTACATAATCTGTTTTAATGGTTTCAGGTCTTTTGTGACCCAGTTTTCTTGCATAAAGATTCTAGGAGTACTGATGAAGTCAGTGTTCTTATTTTGGCACAACTGTACCTTCCTGAAATTGCTCTTTTTATCTCTACATAGTAATAACACGGGCTATTTGTGAGGTATAGCTGGATTGGTCTGCACTGGCTCTGTCTATTTTGAATGCTGCGTGCCTTTTGGTGTGCTGTGCTTTTGGATGCTGCAGCTCTGGCCTTTCCTTAAGTTCTGCATTTTAATTCCTCTGTGTCACATAACGACCTCCAATGCAACTGGCACTAGGTTCTTTAGCCAAGTTGCAGGAACGAACAGGTTCTTTAAACAATTTGTCTTGTATGCTTACAAGAGACTAAGTGTGTCATTGCCTTTTCTGTTTGGCACTTGTGCTTCAGTGTGCTGTGTTTTTGTGGGGGGGGGACTTGTTTTGGTTTAGGTTTGGGTATTTTTCCTAAAACCTATCCTATTGGGCAGTGTCTGCCATCCTAAACGAGGGCTAAAGTTGGATAGCCTCTCGTATTTCCTATATTTCTAAGTTATTAATCTTTGCAAATGGTTTTGCTCAGAGAACAGCAGCCAGTTCCTGTCTCAGAACATTAGTTTCTGACTGCTGAGCTCAGATTCATTGAATAGAAACATTAAAGCTTTCTGCAGCTGGCTTTGAACTGGGAGTTCAATTTTGCAGATCAGAGTTTAGTAGGAATCCCAGAGGCTAAGGTTTATTTCTAAAGATTATTTGAGGTCAATAAGAAGAATCAGTTAATGAATTTAAAATATTTCCTTCAATATACAAGTGTATTAATCTAGGCTATTCCATGATATGAATTATTACTCAAAATTTAATTTCTTTTTCTAGAAACTAGTTCCATTCCTGTGCTCTAGGCCCAGACTTCCCTTCACAGTATTGCTACGTGGCCTTCAAAGGCCCACTTGTTGACCAAGCCCATAAACCTCATGGCTCATATTGTAACTGAGGTTTCTTAGGCTGCAAGCAGACATTCAAAGGTTTTTTGTGTCACCTTACAGGATATCTAGATCTCATTCTGTCTTGTAACTGGTCAGTTAAGAAAAATGGTTGTTAGTACCCTCCTTTGAAAAGCCTTAGATCACTGAAATTTTGGAGAGTGAGCTAATATGATGCTGAAAACTCTGAAGCTTTCTGATTTAAAACTTAATGTCATCAGCTGTATCTATTTCTAGTCTGCTGTATTTAGTTTTGTTTTGTTTTTTTTAACTGCAAACGGGATTGTTTGCTTGGACAGGAGCATTTCATGGCAAGTAGAGGTGATGTCTCCAGGAGACAGGAGCTGAACAAGTGTGGTAGATACATGTTTACTTGTGGTTGTGAATGCATGAAAATAAATAGCCAACACAGTGGGAGAAAATTTTAGCAAGGATTAAAGACATCATAAGATGCAATAACGTACAGAAGGAATATTTTAAGGCTGTATTAAGAATTATTGTTTAAATTGTGTGTTCACATTTGAAGAAACTACCACCAAATCTTTCCAACAAACATCTTGCTGAGGTTTTCCTGAGTTGAATAGAGGTGATTTTTAGTGTTTTTATTTGCAAAGAGAAATATCTTCATGGAGGAAAGAACTTTTTTTCTGAGACTATGGCACCTTACAGTAGATGGTAGGCTTGCTTTGAAGCTGAAGTAAATAACCCTAAATAGAGGACATGAAGCATTAAATTGTTGAGTGTCAGTCCTTCACCTCAAGAACACAAAAGCTCATCTTGCATGCTGTAGATAAAACAGTGAAGCAATAAGTTGGGCTTTTTTGGACACATGCACACCAGACTGAACTAGAAATAAAGAACACTTCAGAGTTGTTTTATTGTTTATCTTGGGGAACAAATAATTCACTGTAGAGGAGAATGAACTTCAGATAAGAGCCCTGACAGTGATATAGTATGATATAGTGTATTAGCACTTTATTTTATAGCATCTTTGGTGAAAATGATATCTCAAAGTCTTTATGTGGTTAGATAATAGAGATATAGAGTTAAATGGTAGCAAGGAGAGAGAAATTAAGACTTTTAAGGAAAAAGGGAACAATTGGTTTCCAGACAGCATTTAGAAGATAGATGGTATATCAGTATGGCAAAGCCTCTTTTTTTTTTTCCTTTTTTAAGAAACGTTTTTCTAGATGTGGCAGGTAGAGTGGGAAAATATCTATTTAAAGAATGGCAGGCAGAGAAGTGCATGTGTAAACTGATTGCTGAAGTTTGCTCTTGCTTTCCAGTACCCACTTGGTAGGGCATAAGCTGACTTGGGCAGTTATTTACATAAGTTTCTTCCCTTAGACCTAACTTCATTGGGTTATATTTATGCTTATGGGAGCTAAATCATTCCTGACTCATGCTAATTTAAGTGAAACAAAAGTAGACTGTTTTGTTCATGTGCCTCAGTCTTCATGGTGAGTTGTAACTTTTGCTTCCCTTCCTCAGCTTGTTGGTAAATTGCCCTACAAGACTGTCCCAGGCAAAACAGTATTGACTTAATTTTTTTTACTCAATTTGTTGCTGGTAAACATGATTTGAACCTGACAACTGATACAGACTATTCTATTCCTGACCTGGAGGTGTTTTTCAGAAGCTTTTGCTCAGCATGACATTGCACTGCATCTCAGAGAGCCTCTTGAGAAGTGAAGGCGGATTGAGCTGTGGAAACTGACTTGGAGAAAAGTGTGGACATGTTAGAGAGAAATTGTTTTATCCTGCTGTTTCTTGTCCTTTAATTTGATCCTGAGTTGAGTGTACATAACAAAGGCCATAGTGAACACAGTAATAGCCTTTCAAAAAGTGTGTATGGTCAGGATGTGCACAGTGTTGCCCTCTGTGGTGTGGTCAGCTGGTCTGTGGCTGCAACTCTCCCGATGTCTGCTGCTCACTTACCTACAGAGTTTAGGTCATGTGGGGCAGCCTCAGTACTGTGTGTCCATTTCCCTGTACTGGGTAGGAGCTTCCCTGCTCCTGTCCATAAACTTCCATCTGGAAGGCTTGTCCCAGAATGGGTTCTTTCCCCCAGTGCACAAGAGGCCAATCCCCATGTGTTTTGAGGCATTTGAACAGGGATCAGTCTTTGCTTATGAGGTACCAGTATCTCTGTAAACCTGCTTGCATGAGCTGCAGCCTTCCTGTTCACACAAGTCTTTGGAATGCTTACTTGAGAAAAAAAATCTCAAAAGTTTTTCTTCTCTGCACCTTAATGTCCAGCTGCTCACTTCTTGTGTGTTCTATGAGAGCNTACTTGAGAAAAAAATCTCAAAAGCTTTTCTTTTTGCACCTTAATGTCCCAGCTGCTCACTTCTTGCGTGTTCTATGAGAGTGTCAGGACTCTGCACTTCAATGCCATAAGGAATTCTCATGTGAGTTTTTAGTGGTAGGAAGAGGGAAGGCCAGAAGCCAGGGTGTATGAAAGAAAATTGCCTCTGCTATNCTGTTCACACAAGTCTTTGGAATGGATGCTTACTTGAGAAAAAAATCTCAAAAGCTTTTCTTTTTGCACCTTAATGTCCCAGCTGCTCACTTCTTGCGTGTTCTATGAGAGTGTCAGGACTCTGCACTTCAATGCCATAAGGAATTCTCATGTGAGTTTTTAGTGGTAGGAAGAGGGAAGGCCAGAAGCCAGGGTGTATGAAAGAAAATTGCCTCTGCTATTTTAAACAGCAGAAGTATGATGTTGTGCTATTTCAAAGCTGCAAATCACTGTTAAATATCCATGGACACACCTTACTTAATTTACAGCTGTTCATTGCTCACGGAAGGCTCCGTGTTGATAATTTTGTGTCAAAAGTTGTTAATGTAGAAATTCAGTTCCTAAAATAAGATTACAGTTTATGGCTGTTTCCCAATATTCTAATGTCTTAATAATGCAACGGATATAGCTAGTATTGTTTGTTGATTTTCCTATGTAAGCTCAATCCAATTCCTACTGAACCATCAGGAAGTTTACTGGCATGTCAGTCTTGACATGAAAAGGTACTCAGGGGGTTCTATTTGAATATGAATATCCCATTCCCTCAAATTCAGTAATAGTACTGTTGCTGCTTCAAAATGAATCCCCAGAGCCAAGCTGGCAAAGGATACCTGGGAGACAAGAAGTCAGGGTTTAAGTCTGCCTGATGTAACCACATCTGTACTCCTTGACTGACATCCTAGTTCTGCAGCCCTTGGGAGACACTGACAAGAGGGTGAATATGGTACATGTTTTGTGGAGGTGATTAAATCAAACCTTTTGATGACAGTCTTGACAAACTAATAATGTGAGAAAAAAAGGGTTGTTTTTCTTTTATGTCTTATCTTAGTTTATAGTAGGGCTCTCCAGATTTGAAAAGCAGAATGCAGTTTAAAAATTAAATTATTACTAAAATATTTTTCTCCTGCAGTTTTTTTCCAAGAATAAAAACTTAAGGTAGAGTTGAGAGTAATTGATAATGACAAATGGATAGAAATTACACCAAGATCAATTCATAACTAAAGGATATCTATCCACTGTTTAGCAAAAAATCTTCAGTGCTCCTAGGTTCCTTTTAGGAAATCAGCTGTTTATCTATCTAAACAGTAGCACTCTAGCCTTCTAGTGTGGGCATCAAAAATTCTGCCTATAAATTCAGAGATCCAAATAAAGATGGCTCAAGGCAGAAGTTGAATTGATAAGGATAACTGGACAGATAATGTAAATTATGTTAATTATTATGCATGTTTCTGTGCATTGTTTGGAAGGGTCTTTTTCTGGTTCCCTTAAAGTGGAAACATATAGTTAGCACAATAGTTATTTTCAAGACTTAGTAATTATTTGTAATGCAGGGACTTAACTGGCAATGTCATTGACAGTGTTAAAAAAAATAAGATATGGTTACTGTAAACAGTAATGAACCGTTAGGTGATCCCTTGAAACAGTGTTTTTATGGAGTTGACTTAACTGGTAACACATCCTAGAAGCAGATATGTGATGTACATGGAAAAACAGCTGCTACCAGTGTTGGGAAGAATACAAAGTCTACCTCCATGTCTTGGATTAGGGTAACCTTTGCTTTCTTTTTCAAGTTCTTATTG
The DNA here is from genome assembly GCA_013398995.1 of Alaudala cheleensis. Lineage (NCBI taxonomy): Eukaryota > Metazoa > Chordata > Aves > Passeriformes > Alaudidae > Alaudala > Alaudala cheleensis. The sequence continues at coordinate 102,062 of VWYE01017545.1, read as the reverse complement.
TCCTCCATCTCACACAGGCAAATGAATCAAGCTTTTAAACACTGGAAATGACAACATTCCCCACGGATGCAGAGAGGAAAAGGAATGGTTGAGGGGGAGCCACCTTTGAATACAATGCAGAGGGAGTTTTGTTTTTGACCACAGGGATGATAAATACAAAAAATAACATCTTAAGTGAGCCCACAGGGAAAGATGGACTTCTAGTGCTGAAGTACTGAGTAGAACAGGTTTGCCTATAAGTCAATAGGGCATTGTCAGATTAGCTTGATGATACGTTATTTCAAGCCTGTGATTCACTATTTCTCCTAATAAATTAAGTTAATAATAGTTAGCTGGCATAAGCCTTGTAACCATAAAACTCAAGATTCCCCCTTAATGGGCAGATGAGGGACTCAGAAACAGCATGTAGCCCATCTTCGTTTTTGACCTTGTGCCTAAACAAAGACCAGCTAAAAGGAGGAGGGGAGCAGGCACTTTGGGACACTAATTCAACTTAATGCTGAGTATGGTTGAAGCTGTCTCTGTTGGCAGCCAAGTATATTCTCCATGAGGTCTAGGAATAATGAAATGCTGTGCATTCTTTTAATCTTAAAAGCTTGATCAAAGGTAGAGTTACTAGAAGCACTTCAGGTCTAGTGTGGATCTTGGGTTTGGATGTTTTTATTTTTTTTAAACCTAAAGACTCACCAGACAGCAGTTATTCAACTACATCTCTGGCTTTATATGTATAACAACTTGGATACAGATTATGTAACTAATGTGGAATCACCCAGAGCAGAAAGCACATGAATTATTTCAGTGGTTTGTAATTTTCCGTTGAAAGAAGTTTGGGTTAAAAACTGCTAAATTTTTAAGAAAATATATAGTCTTGTGCAGTTACATCTCTCTAGTGTGGCGTCTAAATTCTCCCCATACAATGGGTGTGTAGGGCAGTAGTAGAAAAATGAAATGTAATCCATTGTCATAGCAGGCATGAGCTTGCAGCCTATGTAATTACCTATCTCTAGCCAGGCTGAAAAAAATCTGTAACCTCAGAGTGAACTCTAGCCCTGGACCTCTACATTAAGAGTAGGGAAATGCCATGCTCCAGCAGTCACTTAGATGAAACACAACATCAGAATATACTCTCATAGGCTGATTTTCTCCTGAAGGCATGGACACTGGTTCTTAGCTTATATTGGAAATGCAGTTTCCTACAGATGAGTTTTCTCAATGGGTTCCTCTAGGCTTTAGAGGTTATTATTATGCTATTTAAAAAAAAAATGGAAGTATAATTTGCTATTAAAGGCAATTATGATTGCTGCTGTCTGAGAGCAGTTGTTCTTGGAGCCTACCAGCACATTAGATATTGTTGCTAATGCTGCATTTGCACTTTAAGATCTCTCACTCATCCTATGTGTGTTTCATCCCAGTCTTGTGTGTCTCTATGCCATTTTGATAAAGATACTATAAAAATCTTGGCTATCCACTTTGCTTTGGTTTTGGGTAGACCTTTGTGCACCTTGTTTCTGCACAAGACTCCAGCGGTCATTAACTTTGGTGACAAAATTCATTTTCCTTTTCCATTGGTCAAACCTTTCTATTTCGTGCAGTGTTCCTAAGGTGTGAGGGGGTTAAGATGTAGCAGTAAATAATTCTTTGGATTTTCTTACATGATCAGATGTGCAACAAGGCATGTTTGCCACCAGCAGTGGCCTCAGCTATATAGAGAAATTTGGGTAGCCTCAGCCAAAAGGGAGACACTTGTCCACCTTCCACCAGGGACAGGTTTCTTAGGACTTTGTCTGTGCAAGCCATGATGCTGGAGAGGCTATGAATCTGCTTTTAGCAGTTCTATTGGGTGTTTGCCCAAGGGACACCTTGCAACCCTCAAGATTAAGGGTGTAGAGGTTTGGGATGGCTCCTCCTGGGCTCTGTCTGCCTTTTGACCTTATTGTTTGTGAGCCACCTGTGCTTGCACTCAGGGAAATGCAAGCAGTTGCTGAACTTCTACGTTCTTTATGTAACAGTGTTGTGAAGCAGCACTGTGTTACTTTTTTGCAAACAATGGAATGTCATGGGAAAGTATTTATTACTTACCTGATTTACAAATTAAAGGATTAGGCCTTTAATTAGCACTTATAGGGTGTTTTTTCTACAGATATTTGTAGAACAAAAAACATGGCATGGGTTTTCACACAGACTGTTTGCATTCCATCTGATGTACAGCTGTGATTATAGTTAATTGTGAACTCTGTTTAAAAGAGTGAGCTATATAAGCCAAAGTTTCAATGACTGAAAAATGCTGGAAGTTAAAATCAGCAGAAAATTCATGCGGAAGTGACAGCTCACTGTACCTACCATGGAGAGGAGTAGTGATGATTAGATAACTTACAGATTAAGTACTTTTATGTTTAACATGTTTCCTGAACAGGGATCAACTTATTCATTCACTTCTGCTAAATGTGCAGAGGGATGGGTATGCCACAATGAATGTAGTTTTAATGGTGGCATATAAAGCTTTTTGTTCAGGAAGGACCAGGGGGTTGCTTTCTTTTAAATGCAGGAGACTCTGCAGTAAGGAAACATATCTGAATGTAATTCAATAGTTCTTTTACTTCTAGCACCAAACCCTGCTATAAATCCACTGCTGGGATGTAGAAGGTTAGTGTTTTTCCAAGGCATTCATTAAATTATTGTTTAATGAATGCTTAGAATTTGGATCATGTTATTCACTGGTAGATCTTTCCTTTAATGTGTTCTAAATGAAGAAAGAGAATAATTTTGCATTTGTTAGCAGTTAGAATTTAAAAACTGGTATGTATAAGTGGTGTTAGTCTTTTAAACAAAACCACTGCATCTCCAAGAGCTTGAAAAAGTTATTCAGACCAATCTTGCCCTTAAATGTGAGCTATGCTCCTACTCCATTAGCCTGTCCCCTGCCAGACAAACACAGTGTATTGGCTGCTGCCTGGGAAGGGCACCTGACACCTATGGAGAGAGAGAAGCCATCATAGATAGCTGGGGAGGGGCAGTTGGTGTGTGTGTGTCATTTTGTGCCCAGAAGTGGTTCTGTTTTGCATTAAAAGCTGTTTTGAGTGGCTCTTGTTTTTGTTTCACAAAAATACAAAAAACCCCATCTTTTGTTATACAAATTTAATGTAACAATGACCCACTGACCACACCTACTTTGTTCTAGAAGTCTTAATTAATTGTGTGACTGGAAATAGCATTGAATATGTTTTGTTTGTTGAGCAGAAAATCCTTGCTTCTTGGTTTAAAGTATCAGTCCCTACTAGAGGCCTAACAACTCCATAATGAGCAAGTTTTCTTTTTTTTTTTTTTTTGGTCCTGTCTGAATAGCTGTGAAGAATAAGTACACCTACACTGTTCCACAGCATGTCTTTCAAAGAAGTGACTCAGCAGGGATGTTCAATTCTTTGACCTCTGCCAATCCCTTAAACTTGTGTAAAAGAAGAAAAATTTCCAAATACGAACGTTCTCGTGGTGGATTTTTATAGCTGCTACTCTACATGTTTCAAAATGGGAAGTTCAGTTCTTAATTCTAAGGAGAGGATCAAGTGACAAGAGAAGTGAACTCTGTACTTAACTCGCAGCTACCTTCTGGAATAGTTTTTCCACAGCTTGACATTTCCCTTATTGTAAAATATATCACTCCTCATGCATTAGGCTCTTTTAATTTCAGAAGCCTGCTGGGATTGATGTTTCCTAAATCCATCTACATGTGTAATCCTTTCCTATTACTTGGATAAATACTTTGACTCTCCTGCTCCAAGCCAGAGAACTAGAAAAAAATGGATCAGTTCTTTCATAGGAAAGGAAAAAGTCTCTCTACAGACAGAATCAGTCATCTCTTTCTAATCTTTTAAAACTCTACAACTGAGTAATAGGTTTGGGTTTGTTTGGATTTTTTTTAGCAGAACTGAGACAGAATTGGGAAATTATTTCTTGGAAAACCCCCAGCCTATAAAGTTACAGAGCATTTTGCTCCAGCTTCCAGGGATTTTAGCTCTGTAGTGGAATTTTAATATTCAGACATCCTTGTCATCCCATTGTTGCTACAGGGTGTTCTGCACTTTCATCAGAAAGCTAACATCATTTGCACCTGCCTGAGCTTGTACATTTGAATTTCAGAGTGACTTTGGGGGTAGCTGTATATACAGGTTGCCAAGTGATGTACCAGAGCTGTGGCAAATACTCTTTGTAAGTGCTCACTAATTTGTCCTTATATAAATATGAGCTGAAAGCAGTCCCCATAGTTTGTTGGAGTACAATTTGCAAGACCATTTTGTTCACAGCTATTGTAATATGGTATAGTCTAAAAATCCTGTCCTCATGACTTGTTTCTACACAACATGTTTATGTGAACTCTGCCCTAGATGAAAAATGCTGGAGACAAAGCAGACTACTCCATCACCTCAACGTGTTTATATAGTTAGAATTTGTCCTCAAACAATTAAGGTTAGTGGGGATTAAAAGTATTTTTCTGTTTGTGCCATCTTTGTTTTAAGGCTTATCTATCCATATATTTCCAGACTGGTTTTATCCCAGGAAAACTTATATTATTATCTGCATGCTAGTTGATATGTAGCTGGAGCCTCTCTTTGCTAGGCTCTGGAGCAGCCTATATTAGAAGGGAATTGGTGCCACTGCTGGAAAAAATCCACAACCAGACCAATCAACCTCATTTTTCAAGTAAGGGACTACCTGAGCCTTTTTCTCCTTGTTGTGTGGCATCACTACTTCCCGTACTTTCAGTGTCACGTGTAGAGTGCTACCTGGGGACAAGTACAGAAATGCTAGAAGCCAGGTAGAACTTTCCAGAGAACACTCAGATGTAAAGGTTCTTGTTGCAGGACATGTTTCATGTGTGCTTATGAAAACCATATAAATGGCAAAGGAAATAGGGACATTATGCCAAACACTCATGGAAAAGGGGATGGATCATGTCTCTCCCAGTCACCACCACCATCTAGTTTCTGATTCACTTGAACTATGTGGTGTGTCCTTGAGTTGATTATGTGTTGGGTTATATGAACATGCAGCTCTGAAAAGGGGTTTGATGTTTCTAGATTCTAGTTTTTACCTGTATTAGTATTTGGGCTGGTTTTGTCTGGGGTAGAATTCATTTTTTTCTTACCAAGTAGTATGGGCTGTGTTTTGAATTTTTGCTGGAAATAGTCTTGATAATATAGGAATGTTTTTGTTTCTGCTGAACAGCAATTCCTCGGTCCTTTCCTGCTTCTCACCCCACCCCACCAGAAAGGAGGCTGGGGGTGCACAAGAACTTGTGAGGCCACAACAGCTGTGACCTCACTTATCAAAGGAATATTCCATACCATATAGTATAATGCTTTACATGTGAAGCTGAGGGGTGAGGAGAAAGGAGGAAAGACATTCAGAGTGATGGAGCTTGTTTTCCCAAGTCCTCATTTTATATGATGGAGCCCTGCTTTCACAGGGATGGTTGAACACCTGCCTGCCCATGAGAAGTGGTGTATCAATTCCTTGTGCTGCTTTGCTCACATATGTGGCTGTTGCTTTACTTTTTATTAAGCTTGCTTTATCTCTGCCCACAGACTTTCTCCCTTTTACTCTTCTGGTTTTTCTCCCCATCCAGTTGTGTAAGGGAGCAGATGAGTAACTGGGTGGTGTTTAGTGTCCTGCTGGGGTTAAACCACAACATTTTATGAAACAAAAACCCCCAAACATTAGTAGTTACAGGGAGGATACAATATTTTGCTAAAGGATGATACATTCAATTTCTTCTTAGGAGATGTTACAAACCAAAGGAAACACAAGATGAATGAAGATAGACTTTTTATATTTAGTGTGCACAACACTCTGGCCAAAAGGTGCCGCTTTTCTAGTCAACCTTCTATGCCTCAAACTGACAGTAATTAGGATTACTGTAATAAAGGGGACCCTGAAGAATATTAAAATGAAGCTTGTGTTAAAATATGCCTAAGCTTTATAGATCAGACCTAGCTAGCACTTCCAATATCCTTTTGGAATGGGAAGAGTCCTGTAACATATAAAGCATCAGCTTAAAAATTGCCCTCTGGGGAGAGAGTAAGCTTGCATGTTTTGGTTTTGATTTTGATTTCTGTAAGGCAAAAGGCTATGGGCAAATGTGGAATCTGAAATGCTGCTCTGGGAGATAATACTGTACTATTTTAAAAAAATTGCTTTTGCCCTTGTGTCTGTTGTGCCTACACCCCACAGCCCCCTGCCCATTACACATGGAGTTTGGTGAGAATGATCTCTCAGAATTCATTAAATTGGAAGTAAAGATTTCAAAATCAAGATGTGGCTCAAGAATTATTAATCTCAAGGTTGTAGATGTTTTTTGCTTGCAAACAAGGGGTTAAACTTCCTGTGAAGTTTGGCTGTGAATTTGGACGCTGTAGTCTAATTGGATTTCATTTCATGTGCACATTAACATAAGCTGTAAGTGGCTCTGAAGCAGTCTCGCTGATGGATGGCTTTTCTTCTGAAGGTGGCACATTGCCACTGGTGCCAGAGACTCCTTAATGCACTGGAGGAGATGGAGCAGGTGCAGTGCTCTCACCAAAGGCTTGAAATACCTGCTCTGTCTGGCTGAAAAAGAATGGATGTGTCCATGTTATGTCTTGTGGTGCCTAGCACGAGTCCTGTGACAGTTATGTTTTGTAAATATGACAAAATAAAATTATTTACCAGGTACTGAATCTTCTTCTAAAGTACAACTAATAGCTGAAACCTCTCATTCCTCTGTACATTTTACTTGCTATCAGCATTTTCCACTTGGCTGGCTTAGTCACAAAATAGGCAGACAGAATAAAGCCAGGAAATGGCAGCCAAATGGCAATATGCTGAATCCACTGCCTGCATCTTTTACATCTGCCTTGAACTTTCATGGCATCAAAAGTTGTATGTGTGCTTTTGAAAAAACTATGCCCTTTAAAAATAAAAAAAATTAAAAGCCTCCTAGAGTTGATTGGAAGGCATGTGCTTACAAAAGATCCTTGGACATGACTTTGATATCATTGCAGTTTGAAAACAAAACCACAAACACACTCCTCCTCCCCAAAACAAAAACCAGATGGACAAACACATCTCCCTGTCTCCCAGCCCCCCATTTCTTTCTTCTTTGCTAATTTAGATATATTTGTAAGGCATCAGTTGCCATTTTTTCAGTGTTTTCAGGAGTAGGAAGGCAAAACTGTAAAACTTGACACTAATATTTGGAGGCAAATTGGAGGCAAATTTCAGCTTAGCATCACTCTTGTCTGTTTCTAACACTAGCTGCTGCTAACTGAATTTCCACTTCTGGTAATTTACACAAACTGCTTACTAATGCAAAACCAGTAAGTATCTAGATTTATTGATCTGTTGGAGTAAACCTCTTATCCAAACATAGAAAACATAACGTAATGCTAATTTGTGCATCCTATTCTATAGTGTACATAAGGTTAACATCATTTTCCTTGCTGTTAACTATGGAGCAGAGAGGGAGGATACCAGAGATCTGATTAGGCATTCATAGCTTATGTGGATGTATTCAAGTCACAACTTCTAATCTGAGTTATCTGTGCACTTCTGGCTTGAAGATGTGCTAACATTTTTTTCAAGGAATGAGTATGGGTTTGTTTTTTTTTTTTGTCTATATCCATAGACAATTTGGATAATGATTTGGACTTGAGACTTATGATGTTCCCATGTATTTTCTGGGTCATTTGGCCAAACAGAGGAATGAGATCTTGATGTGGATTGCTACCTTCAGAGGATATATAAGGCTCATTGCATGGAAAACATGAAGAAAAAGGACTTGGCATGGTTGGAATGAATTAAGATAGATGTGGTAAGTGAGAAAGTTTGGCAAAGGTCAGGGGTAAGAAAAAATTGAAATGGGAAGAGGAAAAAAAGGAAAGAATTGAGATAAGAGTGCCAAAGGGACGAGGAGGATTGACAAGAAAAAGATGTGTTTGTGCCCGGTATGACTCTGCCCCAGGCAGTGAGCAAGGCAGCAGTGTGGTGATGTAAATTAAGCCTTATCCTTCTCTGGTACAGGACATGACTGCCCCATATGCTGTTCCTTAAAATTTTCATATCCATCATCTTAAAACACAGTAAGTGGTCAGAATGTGCTTTTTGGAACTCACTTTGGAGTGATGCTGTTTCTGTTCATAAGCTTGCAAATTGTTTTCCAAGTTTGAAGAAGAATAGAGCCTTGCGAAGGATGCACCAGCCCTCATGGTCCTACTTTTTTTCTTTTTTTTAAAGCACAGTTACTGCTTCATTCTTTTCCCTTTTAGTTGTGCCTTTCAAGAGAGCAGCTGTTGCAGTATGTGTTCTTAAGCTGCTTTGTAAATAGTCAGGAACCGAAGTAGCTCCTTTTGACATGCATAAAAGCATTAATGAGTGTTCCGTAATTGTCACTGTTGTAACAGAGAAGTAAAAATTAACAGTTTGTTTGTGGTTTTAAGACCATAATCTGAAATATTGATTTGTAACAGCTGAATATAAGTTGGCAATTAAAATCCACAACTCTAGCAACAACAATATTTGTATCTGGAAACATATATTGGTATTTGTTAATAAACTGAGTTCTTTGAACTGCTATTTAGAATCAAGATGAGCATTTTTAACAATTATAGTACAAATCATAAATGTGAATCATGGCTTAAAGAGTGGTTTACTGCAGTTGGTGATGCCCCTTTGCCACCAATTACCCAACTGCAATCTCACAGGATTTGAAATTTATTTTTCATATAGTGTCTCAGAAGTGAGAGAAAGAAGCTTAGCCACAAACAAATCAAGTGGGCCTATCTTGGATGAACACTGTTTGGTTTTTTTTGCTGTGAGAAATCTGGAGGTAGTTTACCAACTGAAGGCAGGAGTTATTTCAGCCTGCTCGTTGTCTTGGAAGTTACCTGCCAGGTGATTTCCCTACTAGACTATGGACAACTTGTAGAAGTGAGTGCACAAAAAGGACTGTGTGCCATAATCACTCATCCTGTAAGCTACTGAATAAATAAGCAGGTTTTGGGAGGAACTTTCAGACTGGCTCACCAAGAAGCTGCCTAGTAATTTCAGGTAATTTTAAAGTGGACACTTAGTTGAGAGGAATCCATAGAATATCTTTTGCATGCATAGATACCTACATACACACGTATACCTACATACACAGGTATATAAATATGTATATAATACTTAGTTTCCATATGATACAACAGGAAGAAATATTTTATCAAGACTTAAATTGTCTGTGTGTGTAAGACACAGAAAGGCAATAGCATACATCAGTGATCCTGTAGTGACAATGGGTTTCAATGGGTTTGATAATTTAGTTATTAGATGGTTCTTTGGCTTGTAGGACTATAAAAGTAAGAACAAATCTTTTTATTGCAGCAGTTTCCAAGGAAATAGTTTACCAGGAATTGCAGTATGTTGGGAATTTTAATGTAAGTGGAAAGGCTAATTTCTGTGCAAATACTAACTTCTGTATCATGACAGCGTGAAGTTTTATACTCAGTCACAGCAATAGGGCTTGAAAGAGGGCAGAGACATGGAAAGCCTGAAGGCTTAGATCTCACCTAGTGAAAAGATATGAGAGCTTAGAGCTTAGTTATTCAGAATATGAATAACTGTGTAGGGGATATTGTAGCAGCCTTCAGTTCGGTATCTACCTGATTTAGAGTTCCTTTACAGTGAGCCAGCAAGAAGGGCTCCTTAGGGATATATGAAAATCTGGCCCTCCAGTATTTTCAGCTGATCTATCTTTTTGAGTGAAGTCACTTCAAATGATGGAAAAGCAGTGCCATGAAATAAAAAAAAAGAAATTAAAAAATTGCATGATAAATGTACAAGTAATTAATGGATCCTTTTTCATTACTGTCATTACTGCTGTGGCTTTTCATGAGTTTTACCTGTGACATGACAGTTTGAACTGCAATTTCATCATGATTTAGAAAATACAAATCAATCAGCACTTAATCTATTTTTACAAATTAAAAGTCATGTAGAGATGTGCTTCAAAAATTAGTGATAGAAGCAGCACATAAATATCCTTAGTTTTGTTAATAATAATTTCTATTTATGCAGCATTTTCCATTCATTTTCACTCATTTAATTCACATTGTGTTTTTTGAACTGCTAGGCTGATATGCTTGTATTGAGCAATTTGATTCACCTCTGAGGCACAGGTGGTGATCAAATGGCTTGCAGGAATTGCAAAGCTTGGCTGAGGTGGTACTTTTGGCCCCAGGTAAAGGATCCAAAAGGTGAAAGAAAGTGCTGAGGGCAACCCTGTTGTGATCAGATGGGATGTCAGCCTGACACGTTTGGTCAGCTTCAAGTCTAAGGCATTTATGAAAGGGTAGAAAGCTCCTTCTATCCAGATGTGGGGTGAGTATGTTGTTTCAATATATTTAGCTCACTTGGCTTCTGTTAGGGTGGATTTTATCATCATGGGCATGAAGAAACCTAGCTTTGTTTTTGACTCTGTGTGTGAATTCATCTACAGCAGTTCATCTTTGGCTATGTGAACTACTATGCTTTTTTCCCAGCATCCTGTGAAATTTGTAGGAAAACCACCTTAAAAATATCCTGTGTCTCTCATCTGAGCTGTGGCTCTTTGAGGAATTAATCATATTGTCTTTTGGACACACTGTAGGTATCTCCTGAACATAGTTTAAAATGTTTTGACTAATTGTTTGTCTCATTCTCATCACCACAAAATGTAAATGCCCAGGTTAAAGTTTCCTACCACGCTGACCATCTTAGAGTTTACAGTGGAATATTATCTTAATTGTTTTTAAGTACTGTAGAAGCATCTTGGGAATTTTGCTGTTGATTTCTGTGACACACAGGTTGTGGCAGTGCAATTAGTTCTGTTTCTTCAACTGCAAAACCATCAATCTGGAACCTGTAGGAGGTTCTTGTTAGAATCTCAGTAGTAACATATCATACTTGTTAATGAGCTGTTCATAAATTAAGCTCCTAAAGGCATTCACAAGTGAGCCTCTCAGTATCACCGATGAGGATCAGTGTTTGTATGAGGAGTTTTTAATGCAGATTGCTGCCTATTCACTCATCTGGGTGGCACTGCAAAAGCAGATAGATGCTGGAACAACAGACTGTTTATATCACTCTGAAGCCGGCAGAGCTCTGTTAAATGATATTTGTTTGTTCCGTTGTTCCTTTCTCTCTATAGCTCTTTAGTCTCTCCTTTGAATGGAGGTGTTTGGCTGTGCAATACTTGATTTTGGGAGGTGGAGAGCAGAGGTGCTGGCTGGCACTGTTGGGCAGGTTACAGCAGGTGGCACTATTTGGTGACTTTTGCTTAATACCGTTAATTATTTCAGTGCACGTGTATATGTTGATATATGATCATTTTTTCAATTGGATTTTTATGGAAACACTAAATAAGGTAGCCATACTGAAGAAGCAGGGACATATGCTCTTACTCTTAAGGAATAGTAACAACTCCTGTATACTTCAGTGTAGATTAAATGTGTCTAAGACTGTTCTGTGTTATCTTGTTAATAAAGAAAAAGACGTATGGAACTCATTTTTGGACTGATGCTTGGACTAGCTGTGCAGGACTCTTGTGAAAAATACTGGAGAAGTAATAAAGCTTAAATTTTATATATCAAGGGTTAATTATTTTTAAAGGACTTAGATGTCTCTGCAAAAATAAATCAGTTTTTAGCACATAACTTTTCTTTCATGTTTACTTTAATTTTGTCATCATCTCATGAAAGGTAGAGCAAATCCTGGTTTGGCAAAGATATCTCTTTTTTTGATAGAGGGGAGATTTGTTGCTGCATTGCTTTTCCAGTGTGGTAACATACATAATAAATGCATGTTCTTATTAAACACACAGAGGAAAAAATATGTCTAGGTGTGTGCACATATGTATTCATTAAGTCACTCTACCCACACTAGTTTTGCAGCTGGGAGATTGCTTTCAGCCACTTGACTAACAGGGATGTCAGTAAAAGCAGAATTGATCTGATTAGATCACAAGAAAAAATAAATACAGTTTTCAGCTTATTTCGTATTAAGTGTGGCCATTTAACTGCTGTGTTAAATGCATCTGAAAAGCTACAAATAAATTGCTTCTATCAAAAATAAAAAATGGTGTGTCTGGGGGAGAGAAAGCAGTTTGCCAGCAAGCAGTGGTCTCTGCCACTGCTCTTTCTGTAATGCAACAGAGTTATTTTTAGCACCAGAAAGTGCAAAACATGTTTAAGAGAAATAGGCTGGAAAATGTGACATTGCACAACCCATCTTTGTGGGTGGATGAGGTTTCTCTATCTGGATTGTGCTGTGCTCTCTCATTTGCATCCTCTGACTGAGTGTCATGCTCTTGTGAATTACCTGTGTGTTTGTGGTTTAGAAGCCCTGTACAAGCATATTGATATGACTAGAAAATATATTTAAATGGTGTAACATACAAGCCAGAGATGTTGTTATGATCAATTTTTTAAGAAATAATTCCTCATGTTTTGACTCAGTAGTTATATTTTGTTTAGCAATCTTACATTATTAGCAGAGTTAGACTGAGAAGAATGCATTTAACATGGTGTTGAAATAACTTTATGTTTAGCAGGAGTGGGAAAAAAAAGCAAGTAGTTCATGTTTATTTCTAAGGATGAACACAATCATTAAGGACAGAACAGAGTAAGGGGGCCTGGAGATGTGTATTTCCTTGCTGCCTCTATCTTCCATTCTGCTGCTGGCCTCTTAGGATAAATGTTTTTATTTCTATATGAGTTGCATGCTTTAACTTTTAGAATGGGAATAGTGATTATGAACTTTTTGTTTACCCACATGTAGATATTTGGATGAAAAGCATTGTGTAATGGTTTATTAATTCTCATCATTTGGAGTAATTCCTTGTGATATCTCAAGATCTTCACATAAAAAAGTCTTGAGGGTTTTGAAGGAGGCTCTGACAAGTAACTTACACAGCCTTTATTAACAAGACTCAGGTTTCCAATGTGCAAAGCTATCTGAAAAGGTAAAGGTCTCTGGAGGAAGAGCCACAGTGTGTTTTCCAATCTGACTGGGTACCATTATCACCTGTTCACATTTGGGGCAAGTGATGTTTTCATTGCCTTACCATTAGGCAGTGTTGTCCAGATGCTGCCTTACATTTAGTTAGCTAAAATCAGAAAAGAGGTATAGGGAAGTGGGCAAATACAGGTAAAACAAAAAACAAATTCCAAATCTCAGAAGATAATGATGGTTTTTTGGATTTAAATCCATACCATGTTACTTCTTTTAATGTGCAGAATTTGTAAGTGTTTTGTTTTGTCAGCTTTAAATACCTTAATACCCACCCTTGCTGGGTTCTCAAGGACAGATGTTTTGATCTTACTGCAAAATGAGTGTCTCCGGTTGGATGCTCAGACATGCTTTTAAATGCTTAGATCGTATAACGTTGCTCACTGTCCATTATTCAGTTTCCTGTTTTCACAGCTTTTATGAGAATATGAATGATTAAAGCTCAAAAGAATAAACTGAGAGAGGTTTGTTATCTTAGAACCATTTGTAAAAGAACCACTTCGAGATGCTTTATGGTTTACATCGCATTGTGAATATTAGTATGAATTTCTCTTTGCTTCTGCAGGTGCTGGTTTGCACAGACAAATATAACCTCCAATTCCCAGCACACTGATCTGTCTAAACACAATTTGACATGCATTGCTATTAGCTTAGCACCTTATCAAATAATGTGCCCTGATAGAGATAAAAGGTTTTACAACCTTACCGCCTTTGTTTCTGTGTGCGTTCACCCACAGAGACAGCTCTGCAGCAGCTAATAATTAACACAAAAGACAAAGACAAATCTATATGGCTCAGTGTTGGAGGGTCCAATGTGCATGTTAAGCAGCTGGGGAAGTGAAATCTACAGCAAGAGGGTCTAAAATGGGATCTTCAAAGGAGGCTTTAAAATGAGTTGAAATTGGGCTTTGTCAAGTCTCATTTTTACATGATGGAGCAGATATCACACTGTTGTCTGGAAATCAGCATGGTTCTGTGTGTCAGAGCATTTACTCAAGTCTTCAGAGAGGCTCTTACTGCTCTGTAACTCTGTGTTGCTTTGCATTCCAAGTGTGAGCAAAGTAACTGAGGAAGGAATTAAGTGTGCTGAAAAAAATCACCGGGGTGATGATATAAAATGTTGGCTGAACTGAACCTTTCCTTACTTGTTAACTTTTGTGTCTTTGTGGATATACTCAGTTTTAAGTGGCAGCTTGGGGGACTAAACACAAGGCCATGATGTCTTTTTCTGGCTGTTTTCCATTCAGAGGCCAGTGAGGGCCCCTCTCATTTTCTTGAGTCATCCAGCATCTTTAACCTGCCTGGTGGTGCAAGTGTCATCTTAGCCAGACTAGATACTCAAAATGGAACCTGTAATGATGTGAACAACAACGTGCTGGTCCAGCATTATACAGGACAGTGAAGCTCTTTGGTTCCCCTCTCCTTCCAAAATCTGGTCAAGTTCTTCAAAAATAAGAATCTTGCTCGTGACTGCTAAAACTCTATTTCATCATCTGAATAAATCTCCAGTCCCAATTAACTGTGGCGTTTTTAGTAGTTTTAAAAAATTAGATCAAAATTCTAGCTACCGGTAAATATTGTCTTGTTTTTCTGAAAAATCAATTAAAGCCAGACTTGTAGAGGTTTTTGAAAACCCAAGTACAAATAGATGCCATGAGGGATTTTTAGAATTGAATGTCTTCAGGTGCTCTTGAAACTCAATAACCATCCATCTATGTTTTAATGCTTATTAATATCTCTACAGTTTGAATCTGGGTTCAATTCAAAATTTGCTTGACTATGAATTCAGAGGCATGTTATTCTTGTTCTTATTGAATGTGAGCTATCAAAGAAAATGATACTTATGTGTTGAAAGGATAATGCTGAAGTAAAAATATTTAGGAACAAGGGAAACATGGAAATATGTGACCTTTTTCCCTAGCAAAGTGATTAGGAGAAACATAAGTTTATTATCAATTGTATTGTTACACTAGGTTTTAATCTATCACCCCATCAAAATAATAAAATGAAGCCAGAAGATCCAAATGAGTTTAAGGTCCAAGTGCCCACAGAGAGAGTAGAAAGAGTAAGTCAGAGAGCAAACAGTGGTACTTGAAGGATGTCTATAGAATGGGTATTTCACTTGGGAACATTATGGTGTCATGCTGATCCCGACATCCAAGTCAGATTTGCATAATTACAATTTGGCTGAAATTTTTATAGGAAGCCTATGGAATTTTGGTATCCATTTACCACTGAGTTTCAGTAAGACTTTATAGTCCTTTGGAAGTCTTATTGGTGCTGGTTTTTAATTCAAATTCTCCTGTAACAAATCTCTGAACATATTGTTAAGGTAAATTTGCATACTGTTTCTTTGCTCTCTGTCTCTTTGCTATCTCTCATGGAAAGTACAGATGAGGACTGATGCAGAGGAACGTCATGCATCTTTTGATAGCAAGTCTTTCTTGGCAAACAGCCAGATCAAATACACATGGGTCTGCGTCCCAAGCCATTCCAGTTCCTCTGTGACCTTGAAAACCTCCCTGGGGGATTTGGGAATATTTCTTACTTTGAAGAACTAAAGGAAGAGATTGCACGCACTACATCTTTCTTTTTCTGTTGTCACTCATATTTTGTTTTGTTTGTCATTGAGGAATTATGATTTTTATCTTGTGAGCTTTTTGGTACATGCCCAGTGCCATCCTGAGCAGTGAACTTCTGGCTGTTAAAGTAGTTGTATTAAGGTAGCACACAAGCAGAGGGGAAATAATAGGAACTAATGGTAACTCTGACTTAAATGTTCCTGTTAAGTTTTAAAAACTATTATGTTGTGCAAGGAAGCTTTTGATTGAATTATGAAAGACATGATCTCTGTGCAAATTTTATGATTTATTGCATTTCAAATCAAGTTAATTCATTCCTATGAATGCTTCTCTCTTTAGTGTCTCGAAGTTTCACAGACACAGTTTTGTGACCATTTGCATAATTATCTAAATGGGCAACTCTTTGTCCTCCATCACACTTTCCCCCCCAGGATTTCTTGATTTTTTTTTTTCTTTTCTGCAATCTTTTGAAGTCCAGCCCAGGATTTCTAGGGTGTAGATATTGGCTTGTTTAACTTCAAAGCGACACACCGCTGACTATCACATTAGCTTGTCACTTGGCCTCCAGCAGACACTGCGATTGTGAATGGCATTGAGTAGCTTTACTGGAGCTATATCTTCTTTTTTCTTTTTTTTCTTACAGAGAAATGGGAAAACAATTAAATGTGAAGGTTCAACAATGTACTCAAGTGTATGCTCATATGTTCATGTTTTAGTATCTGCTACAATTGTAAATGTAGAGAGGTCTATGATTCCAAAATATTTTTTGTCTCATATTGGCTCTTGCTGCCAGAAGAATGCGGGCATTTGGCAGAGTTGTAATCAAATCCCTTTCTCTGGACTTTGGGGTTTGAAATAGCATGAGATAAAAATTTATTTTTTAGTTTTTTTGGGTAAACTTGAATTTTGATTGACATCTGATAAACAACTGTGTCCCTGTTTTGTTTGCAGTACTGAAGATCCAAAGGTCAATGCAATGTATCTCATTATGATAAAACTGTTAATCATCAGTCACATAAAATAAGTTTTATAAACTACATCCTCCTAGTATCAGCTATATGGTATAAGTACATTTCTTGCTGTACTAGTTTCCCTACCTTATTGTAGTAATTAGAGATCTTAAGACATCATCTGGCCCTAGTAATAGATGTCTCCTAATGAATGAATAGTTGTGGTAATCTGTGGGATGTGAAAAATTTTCCTGAAATGTTGACCAAGATAGTTGTGAGTTTTTAGGAAATGGAGACATTTTCTCAATAGACTATCTCAGAATGCTGTTTTGGGATGATATGGCTGCATCTTATTTTTCCTAAGAAACCCCCTTCTCTGTCTTTCATTTGTGTGTGCAAATGAAAGATACCCCAATGTCAGCTCATTTAAACATGACTAGATGGAAAGTCAAAATTCACAGACTGTGAGATAGTTTTGTTTTTCTGAGATCCAAAGCAGACTTGCTAGTGAGTAGAATTAGATTTAATTATTCTTTGTAAGGTGAATTATATAAAGAGAAAAACATAAAACATACTTAGAGTTCCATGAAACTGAATATGTAGTGTGTTTGTTTGGATGGTAGACATAGAAGCCTTTAGAAGTACCATGTGTGTTGGGCAAGAGACATGCATAGGTACTCTCAGAAGGGTTTATTTTCTTGGTAAGTAGAAATTGATGGAATCGGAATTAGAATAATAGGTCACAAGTGATCTAATGATATTAACAGATTTGACCAGTGAGTTTTCATAGGGCACTTTAGGTATTTTGATGATACAGGTAACTCCATGACTGCCTCTCCATTAGCCTGTTCCTCACTGGATATATTTCACTTATTTTAGAAAGGCTGTCTCCTGCAAGGCAGTTCCATGCCCTCCATCTTTTGAGGTTTTCTGTACAAATGAAACTGTACATGTTATGCAATGAAGCCCTGGAACTGACATCTGTAACCAAAGGGGAAATGAGAAATTAAGAATTCAGGCCTAGGAAAGCACTTGCATGTGTCATTCTAGAAACCAGGGCTAACATACAACACTCCAATTAATACTGGATGCTGCATATTATTTGATTACAATTCAGAAAACTTTTTTTGGTAGGTCACAGTAGGGTGGCTTGATTTAAATCACCAATTTTAATCATGATTTAAGTCAGCAGGCAGGAGCCCAGTATTTAGATAATTAATTTTAATCTGTACTTAATTATTTTCCTAAAGAAATTTCAGTCCTGTTGGTAGGTATAAACAATTAAAACACACTGATTTGCAAACAGATGCAATCTTATGGTAATAATTAGTAATATATTTTGTTAATAGAGAAGTTATATTAAAATACGTATGTGAGTAATTACATAATTTAACATACATTTATTCATATTGTTAATTTTTGCACTTTCTGGTATTAGAGAAGGGTGAATTATGTTTGTTGTCTGCTTTGAGGATACGTTCTTACTCAGTGTGTTTTTCAAGAAGCATACCTTGGTGCATGAAATGTAAATTAAATGATTGGTCAAGTTACTTAAGGAAAAAACATACAGGGAGATGGATACATGATTTAAAAAAGTACATACTAAAGAAGTGGGGCTTAGTTCTCTTGTTCAGTAACTACTGAACATACATTAGCCATTGTGAATATCTGTGCTCAGCACACTGTGTTTTCAAAAGTGTAGATACCAAAAAAATCCATCCTTTAAATGTCTAAAAAAACTGTGCCTTTGCCCATATATTTCAGAATTTTAGAGCTTGCAGTCTTGTAGTCTTTTGTATTTTTTTTTAATTTACTGATGGAAGAGGACACCATCCCTTTTGAAATAAAACTGACTTACTCAATGAGTTTAACCCCAGTGAAGAAAACATTATTGCCATTTTTAGTAGATGTTAAGAATTAATGTGGCTTAAATATGACTGATAACGAAGGTTGAAATGTTTAAACTTGCTTATTAAAAAAAAAACAAAATCAGGAACACCAAGAAAACAGCATGGCTTTGGAAGAACAAACCAAGAAAAACCTAAGGTTTCTTCAGGAAGACAGCTCTTCTACAGCCGTGTTTGTCATGGCAGTAGCCAAATGGGTATAGTACAAAAGCTTCTAAGGGGAACTTATGCCATGTTAGATCAACAAACTATGAAATAAAGATTCCTGTTTGCAAGTGAGACAGTGGCACCTAAAATGTTGTCATGGATAGACTGGTTTAATTATAAACTTGGCAGGAATACTGTGATTGTCCTTTAATGAGGAAAGAATATGCTCTCTCTGAAGTCTGCATTTCTTGCATATGTAATTAAGGAATTTTCAAAATATGTGTTTTTGAATACTGTAGAAATTTTTAAACAAAATACTCAGTGCTTCTTTAGTAGCCCATGTTAGATTAGAAACCACTAAAGTAAGGAAATGAAATAGGTTTTAACCCAAGTTTTGCTGTAGATTATAGGTTGGCTGAATGGTGTGATGAAATGCTTTTTTGATCTTTTTAGATGACACCAAAAGAAATAATTTCTTATTGTATTGATTTTTGAGAAGACAACAGTAATTGAGTTCCTTCTAGACACATGGATGCTCTAGATCCTGGAGAGGGCTGCACTGAGATGGCACTGAATTTCCAGTAGTTGTGCACCTTCTCTGCAGTAATTGACTCCAAGAGAGGTCCTTCCTACCTGTACCCAGGAAGGAAGGGTTTTCATCAGGGCTCACTGCTGTCACCCACCTTGTTTGCATCTTTCACCTGATCTCTGCAGCCTGGGGTGCAATGGAAGCCACACCTAACCCTTCAAGTATCCTGCTGCACAATGCCCTCTGCCCAGCCCAGTTTCAGCACTGGTACCTGCTAAACAGGGCTGCCTTGGGGGGTCAGGGCAAAGCTGTGCAGCTTCACAGTAAGGGAGACTTTCTTTAGGTTGGTGGTATTTACTATCCCAAAGGAGTTGTACCTTTCCCATGAAGCAGTATACTTGAAGGGAATGGAGTGGGAATGTTTTCATCCTTCTTCCCTCTAAGTGTAACTTCATGAGAAGCCAGACCAATGGCACTGGTTTGAACAGTCTTGTGAGGTGGGGAGGAAGGCAAATCTGCATTCCCTGCACTAAGACCCAGGCAATGATCTCAACTGTCATGTGAGATGAAAATTCATGAGTCTATTCTGTCACAATGTGAGGCAGCATTATAGAATATAGTCTCATTTGTAGAAATTTCTGGTTTCTTCCCCTGCCACTTGTCTTTTTAGCTATTAAACAGGGTTAAGGGTCCTCTTGTCACTTATATTAATACAGAGAATCTACATCAAGGAGATTTTTTGTGCTTCTTATCCTTGGAAAGTTTCTCTCAATGCTGGAATTAGAAGTGAAGATGAAAGCAGAAAAGAAAAATAGACATTGAGGAAAGGGTAGACACTCAGCAGCTCTTTTTCAGGAAAGAAAACTCAGTGGAGATGATATATGTCATCAGATAGTTTAGAGACACTTCTCTTCCCTGCTGATTTAAGAGAGGGAAGTGAGATGTAAACAATAGATCAGTGGCCTCACCATGGAGCATGTTAGAATAGATTGCAGCCTAAATCCTTATCAAATGATCTTGAATATTAGGAACTTGTTGATTCCAGCAGCTAAATGATTGCAGTTACTACAGGGATTTGCTCTTTAGATTTCCTGGCTCAGGGAGCTGAACTTTCCTTTCAGGAGGATTACCATTAGGTCTATAGGACCTAATCAGCATAAACCTTCAGCCCAGCAGGCAGGTGTCACAGTAGCTGTTCGTTTGCAAGGTAAGTAGGTACAAGATGTGAGAAGTTCAGAATTAGTAATGCAAGTCTTCTGTCATTTTTATCATAGGACCCTGCAGGGAGGATCTGATTAAATGGATATTCAACTCTTTGCATTAATGTGAACCCAATTTTAATTTGCATATAATTAACAGCACCAAAAGTATAAATTTATTATTTGCTGTTGGAAAGCAGATCTGTGGCAGCAAGGAGCTATGTACAGTTGCTCAAGTGTGATATAAATTACTTTATCTCATACCTTTTCTTTCTTTCTATTTCTGCTTCCTGCAGCATATTAATTTCAACATCTGTTTTGTTTGGTATGGAATGCAACATCCAGATTTTTCCTGAACTAAGTTGTTTCACATGTTTGTTTTATAGGTCCTCTATGTAAAAATAACAGTGCTGTGACCTGGTTATCTTCAAATGCCCTGCACAGTTTCACAGAGATGTGTTTCAAGCTCTGTGGTACAAAACAGCCAAGCCAATCTGATTTGGATTTCAGAGGGCATTAATTCTGTCCACAACTTCTGACAAGCATTTGGGAAGTTACAGGGAGCAAATCAGTTCATGTCACTGTGCCTTGGTTTCCCATCTCACTGTGGCTTAGCTGGTCTGTTTAGACCCTTTAGTGCAGGGTTAGAATAGGAAAGGAAGTTACATGTTAACTGGGTGCACCTCTGGCTCTTGTGGGGCATAAACTGCATAGTGTCTTTTTACTTAGCTGCATTCTTTTGTGACTGTTTTCCACACAGAGCAAGGTTAGGAAGCCATCAGCCATATGAGCATTTTGCTATGAGACTGGAATGCTTATAGTTGGCAAAACAGAAGTTTTGCAGTGTCTCACAGGCTGAAAAGCCTTAAGCCACCCACTTTTTAGGCAGTTAGAAGTCAAGAAGCTCCTTGGTAGGCTCTGGGGTTAGTTCAGCAGCTGTTGCTTATGTAATTGTACCAGGATGCTGGAGCTAATTATGGCACTGTGATGTGAAACTGTTCTAATCTGGTTGCATTGATTATTTTAAGAAACATCTGTAACACCATAAAGAATTTTTTTAAATTATTGAAGCACTTGCAGTTTTAATTTGAGCTGTCTCTCCCCAGTTTGGGTGCCCAGTACATCTTTCATTTATTAGCATATGGTCTTTGTGTCCTGTTGAGTGTATCTTTGCTTAGGCCCGTGTGTGCCAGGCTCTAAGCAGAAGCAGCAGATCACTGTTGGAAAGGAATTACAGTAATTGACTTGTGGGGTCACAAACAGTTAACTCTGTGGGAGAGGTGTTAATGCTAAATGATGCTATAATGGCATTTCTGCTCAAATAAATGATACCAGCACAGCAAGGTTTAGAAGTAGTTTCCAAATGACCAGGAAACGTGAGTGTCATAAACTGAAATGTGTGTTCTCTTAGCAACAAAACAAAGTTGTGTCATGTGCTGCCAGTGGGGCTTCATCTGTGAGCAAAGGGTCTGGCTGGATTTAGGAGGGATGCAAGTTTCCAGCTTAATGAGAAGGGGCACAAGAGGGAAGGGTTGAATTCAGGGGCTTCTCTAAATATGTAGGCTAAAAGCATATGTAGAAGAGAGGACTTCTGGGTGTGCAGAGTGTCCTTCAAATAGATTGGTCCTGTTACAGGCACAAAGGGTGACACTGATTAGACTGACATTAGACTGTTCCTCTGATGGCTTTTTCCAGCAGGTACATTCCTCATCCAGGTCCCGAGTGCCTCCTATTTTTGCTATAATAAGGTATATTATAGGCAGTGCTAGCTGTATGTGTCTCATAGCCTGATATATGTATGTGCTTTGTATCCATTGGGGCAGTCCACAGTGAGATTCTCTCCTGTGGAAGGGAATGGGGCACAACTGGAGCATTTTTCTTGTGTAGATGTTCATGGATGCTTAACTTCTTCCAAGCAATTGCCATGTACATCTGTAAACTAAAGAAAAATTGCCAGTTCTGTGTACTGCTGTGTACTCCAGGGCTGCAGCTGTGTATGAAACTGAAGGTGGAAGAGGTAGAGATTGGAACTGCCTGTTGTCTTCACTAGCTCATTCCTTTGTCTGATGTGACTGTGGATCAAGTTGTAACTGGACATGCTGGACATGACAGGCTTTTGACTAGTTTGGTAGGATACTGGCAAATTCATTACCCCCAGCTTGTCGGGCTGATGACTTATTTACCATAATTTGAACCTAAGTGATTAATTACCACCTATAATTAGCATATTAGACTAGTATTCAGAAATGATTTCTTTCCTGAGGCACATGGAAAGCTTTAGAATGTAATGAACGCAAATTATAATATAATAAAAAGGTAACCCTACAGTCCTTTTGTCCAAGAAGTAGTTGGGCTGGGCTGAATATTCATACTAACATACCGTTTTAATGTATTTCTGAATAAGTGGTAACTACATAATGTAAGGTTATCTTAGTGGCTAGCTGCACTGAATGCAAGCAAGATCATAATGAGTAATTTACACCATTATAAGACAGAATATAATAGAAATTGGTGGGTATAATTTGTATCAGAGAGATTAATTGTAAGCTTCTAATCTCCTGTAGGCACTGGGAAACCTGTGGGGTCTCAGAAAGTTGTGACTTAGGCCTTTATTGGCTTTGCCTGTATGCATTGTGCAAAAACTGGGAGTGCTGTATTCCTCAGTGATGCCTGAACAAATATTCACTGTGTCCTTGAGCTTTCTTGCTCTCCTCTGGCACACTGAGCTCTGACTTTTGGTCTTGTGTTACCAATCAAAAATTTGTTAGCTTTTTGGAATTATTTGGTCTCACATTGTAGCACATGTGGTAAGAATGTTCTTTAGATTCTTCTAGCAAAAAAACAAACGTGTTTGTTTGTGGCAAAGGATGGCCTGGGCAAATGCTCCCAGGCATACATTCTTTAGCTGTATGTGACACAGGATTTTCATAAACAGAAAAGTAATTTGGGAATGTGAAAATCCTTTAGTTGAAGCTGGGTTTCTTGGGATGCAGGAACTCTTTGGAAATGCTGTTTGTAATGGCTGGAAATATATTTTTCTCAATAACAGGTTCTTATGTGTAGCTTTATTTTATACAATTATTTGTTAAACTCTGCAAAAATATTTGGTTTATATATGTTTGCTGTATGTAGAATATCTGCAGCTGCAGATGATGGTGGCAAATTCAGTCCATTCAAATATATCTGCAGCTTTATTTGAATGAGAAACATATGTATTGAATTTGAAAATTAATAGAAGCCAAATACTACAAAAGTTCTATGTATTAGAACTTTGAAGGTACATGGGATGAAGCAGATGCAGTTTAACTGCAAAAAGTCTAAGGCCTCTCGAAAATCTACAAATGAAATATAATAACTTATTTTCAAGATCTGACTGAGAAAAAAACATTTTCTCCGATAGTCACTATTCTAATTTAGAAGAAGGAAGCTTTTACAAGGTTGTTGTTGCCAAGGTAACCACTTGGTTCACATCCATGTGTTGAGCATATGCGTATCACTTTATCTCAGCTCTCAGAGGCAATATCATGGCACTGCATTTGGGAAAGGATTTTTTTTTTAAAGCGTATAAAACCTCTTAACATCTAGAAGATTCATTAAATGTTCTCACTCAAGACAGACTTAAATTACTCTTTTGGGGTCCTTTTATGCTAAAGTTCTGGATGTGACTGAGTCTTGTTATATCTTCAAACTCCACACGGATGAAATTTAAAAAGTAAACAAGCTGTCAATATTTCATTTCAAATGCATATGTACAGTGATTTATGGATTATATGTACACACAAACGCATACAAATGTATAAATGGATGGTGTTTATAGTTGTGTGCAGGAAGGACTGACAAAAAGAAACCTAAAGAAATCTCACCATCTTAATCTTTTTTATGGTTGATATGTGTTGGAGCTAAATTTTATTAACTGTTTAACCACCTGGACCCACTTGAGGCTCAGTCACTCAGGCCATGGATATCAAACAGAAATATTAATGACATGAGTATTTGTGGTGCATTTGTTCTGTATGTAGTGTAGATTGCATCCTGACCAGCAAGGAATGAGTGCTTTTGCAAGTGTCAGTATTTGCTGGTAATCTCCCAAGTGCCTGGCAACAGAGTTAATGCAGAAGTTAAAAAACCAAACAAGGGCAGGAGGAGAGGACAGACTAAAAATTATGGCCTAGACAAGTGTATTTGTATGCCTCATTTGAAAGATAAGAAGTATCATTTCTAGTTGAGCAACAAGGGTTCCTAGATATGTAGTGTATGTCCTTTTGCTGCTGTGTAGTGTACTGGGAAAATGATGCCAAAAGGGTATGAAATTTGCTGTATGATACTGCCTGTGGTTTTTACTGCTCTCCAGTACTGATGTTGTGTTAATTTTTGCATTTCTAAAAACACTTAGGGGGAAGCTTTGACTTATGTTTAGCTTTTGAATGAATTTCTCATCGTTAATTTAAAATAGTCTTTATTTTTTTAGTAAAGACAGCCATGTCATGCCGTCTTTGAAAGTGGTCAAAGTGGCTACTTGGCTTATGGTTGGGCTTATTGCACGGGGAAGCTCTTTAAGGTCAGTAACTTTGCAGAGGGACAGCGAAGACAGTAGATGGTGACAGTGTTAAACCAAACTGTGGTAGATTTGCTGGAAGATATCTGGCAGAGCCTCAAATTTTTGACTTCTCTTCAAGGCCAGAAGAGGAATAGGACTTTAGGTCTTTGCTAGGGCCTAAGAATATTGGTAAAACATTTAGAAATGTTTCTGATCAGCACAAACTCAGCTATTGGTAAATTGCACAAAGTGGGTTGTTTTTTTCCCTGCTGCTGTTTTGATATTTGCAGGAAAAAATAAGCCTATTCTGGACAGATCTTGCTGAACAACAAGACAATGAAGGGAAATAAGTTTATTTTCCCTGTAAATACTATTTATAAATGTATTTCGCTAATCTTTTTGTATGTGGAATGTGTGCCATCAGAACTGTCTTTTAACTCTGAAGATAGTAACTGGAAGGAAATTTGCATGGTATAAGGAAAGACTAAAGGAAAAACTATGAAAGCTTTTAATTCAGAAATATTTTGTTGCTATCTTTTGTTTAAAGCAAGCAATGGAATGGAGTTCACAGTTATACTCACGTCAGTGTAGAAATAAGCCACCACTCTGCTTGGTGTAGTTCTCTGTTTGGCTCTCACAGTCAATTCCAGACCAGCTCCCCCCACTTTCTCTTTTCAGCAGGTGCTTTACAATTTGTTCAGTTGCACGGCTGGCATTCAGAAATCTCAGCATTTCTTACTCTGCCACCACCCCCCAGCTCATGCTCCATGTGCCCTCTGAAGTTACAAGAGTTCTTTCCAATCTTACACGACCATGTGGGCTTGTCTCGGCAACGTTCAGTACTTGGTCTGAGGTTTATTTGCACGAGAAGAGTATGAGACCCCTGCTTCCCCTACAGATCCTTTATTACAGAGAATCCTCAGGGGGTTGGCAATGCATTCTCTAATGGAAGTGGGAATAAGATAATCCAGCAAGTTTCTACTGACTTAACTTTAGCTACACAGGGGACAGTGGCTGAAGAGTGAAATCATTCAGAGACACTGGTACAGGGGCTGTGTCCAGACAACAGTTAAGGATGCAGATCTCAATGCAATGATCTAAGTGCAGACATGTGAATGGGGGTTTTCCACTGGCTTGTACAGATTTGGGCACAAGAACTTGTGCAGAGCTCTGCACATACAAACACAAACAGAAAAATTGCAAAGACCAAACAAATGTTTATTTTTAAAGGAAGATGAAGACAGCCATCTGCTTGGGGGTTTATTGGTTTTTGTTTTTATGATGATGTTCTTTGGAGTTGCACATTTTCCCCAAAGCTGCCTCAGCATTGTAAATCATTACATATAGATGATTCTGTTCTTCTGGTTTTTTTTATATTTCAAAATTTCTAGGGCACAATCTATATTTGCTCTATAGAGCAAAAATCTGTCTACTGGGTAATCCCAGACTTATGTTCTAATACAGTTAGCTAAATAACTCATAATGTTTCTATATTTTTAATTACCTGAGACAACAAGTGATTATTAGCTTAAAACTAATACCACTTGGGATAAAGAATTTGAAAACAGGGATCCTTAAGGCAGTTATGTAAATACATAACCCTAAGTCCCTAGTCATTTCTCCCTACCTGCCACTTCATCACAGAGAAGTCCCCAAAGCATCTCTAAGGAGCTCTAACCAGGCATGCACAGTTCTAGCTGCAGTACAAAGGGTGGTAATCAAGGTTAAGCAAACAATTTGGAAGTAACTTCGTGAATGGATTTCCCTTCCTCACTCACTTTCTGCCTTCTTTTATGGCTTCTTTAATAAAAGGAGATTTTCATAGCATTTATAATTGCTTGGTGTTACTGTGGGGCAGGTTTAGAATACAGTTCATTTGAATAATTTTATTTTATTTTTCCATTTAACATTTTGGGTGGAAAACCTATGACATTGTATGACAGTAGAAGTTCCTGATCTAATTTTCTCTTACTACTGGGAACTTGATAAACAGGAGACTTGTAGTGGTTCCTCACTAGTGGAATAACAGGAAAAATAATTTAATATCAGCCTTGAGAAGGACATTTCAAGATAGCTATAAATTTTGGGCAGTGATTCTCTGTAAATAATCATGAAACTTGAGGTTTCCACCAATGTTATCTAAAATGAAAACAGGTGTATTGAGGTGACTGCAGTATTTGGAGTACTCTCGCATTGTATTTTTGAAAATGGACAGCTCTTCAATTTCTCAGGTCCTTTAGGACTTTTTTTTTTTGTTTGTGGACTTTTAAAAGTACAACTTAGCAGCAAAGACATTGGGTAGAATGGGATGGAAATAGTGAAGATGCTCTGATTTTTACTATGATCTGCTGGGGCACAGAACTTTTTCTCTGACAAATCAAGCCTTCCAAAAAACATAACATTTCCTAAGATGTAATTATAGATTTAACTAGCCATTAACAGTGTTCCATATTTGGGTTGTTGTAAGTATTTGTGTCTTGACTTATTTGTTTGGAAAGGATGCATTAGTTTTTTAAAAGTAATGGCAGGCTGTGTTTGCCTAAGCTGTATGGAAATGGTAAGGTTTTAGTACAAATAGGTTCTACATTTGATAAACACTGATATATGTGGGTTTAGAAAGTATATGGAAGTAATATGGTCTTGGCAACAAAAATATTGACCACTAAATGGTATTTTCTCTCTTTTTTTACTGAACAGCTTTCCTTTGAATTGTAGCTTAGTCTAAGAATCTCATACATTAATTGAAGAGGTTAGGTTTGTACCTGTTCACTTCATTAACAGCTGTTAGTAATTAGTGGAGCTTAGTCATTAAGGAACCTGCTGAGGTTTGAGGAGAACAATTTATATTTTTTCATGGCATTTAAGCACACAATATGCTTGTGAGTGGAAAAGTTTCATTTGGGAGCACTCAGTTTTAGCAGCATTAGCATATCTATGGTGGGCTAGGCTTGAGCTAATATCCCTGGGGCTGGGGGGCACAGGAGAGCCCCACTACTTGAGCAGGGGCTCCAGGAGGGGTTCAGAGCAGCCTTTTGGGCTGTAGCTGTGCCTGTGGCAGGAAGAGTCATGGAGCCTGTGCTGTTTGTGCATGGTGAAGCTGCATCATTGCAAGCCTTAGCCTCGAGCAGACTTGGAACAACAGTTTCCATTAAGCCTCAGTGTATGGACAACATGATGTCTCATGAGGGTATGGGGGAAGAGAATTGTCTCTTCGTGGGCTGTTCAGGGCATGGCAGGCTGGGCACACATGCTGTAATCCATTAGAAAGGTGTAGGCTGATTTCCCTAATTAATTATTTTTGTTATGTGAAGCGGAACCATCTTCTCCTCTACCTTAATCTAGCCCCTGCTTCCCATAGGTAGTGGTATACTTTGTGTTTCCAGAGCCTGTTTTGTTAATAAATCCCAGTACTAATTCCAGGAGCTTGGAGACATTTTTGGTGTCTGTTGCTGTCATGCTATTCTGTACAAGTTCTGGTGCAGGTTACCCTGTGAAGTGTGAGGACAGCAGTTTTGATTAGTTTCTCTGCTGGAGAGAGATACAAGAGGAAACCTTCCTTGCTCCTTCCTCACCTTGAGCAGCTGTGTAGGACAAGTCACCCACTGTTGGGCTGATGTCAAGATTAATGTTATGCTCTCATGAGGTCTCTCTAATGGCACCATTTAATGGACTAGAGTGCATTCCTGGGTCAGTCTTCAAGCTTTTGCCAATGGACTTCCAGATCTGTCTGGCTGCAATGGATCTAAACTTGAAACACATTCCTAATGTATGCTGTTGTGTGTCTCTGCTGGTGGCATGCATGTATTGGGTTTGTTGAGTTTTTCCTTGTACAGTTTTGTTTAATTAGAAGTTGCCTATAGTTCTACTGAAGTCTTTCAGCTCCATATAATAAAATGTACTGTAGTTAGGTACAGCTCCTGCATGAATACAGACATTCTCTCTGGGTAGAGGCAGTATTCATATCCCCAGCTACCTAGTTATACTTTAAACCACCAGTTTAAAAAAAAAAATCACAATAACCAGAGTTGGGCTTGTGACTGAACACACCCATTAACAAAAAAGTAATTGAAACAAAGAATTAACATTTTTGTGACTCTGCCTCTAGTACTAATGGCAGATGACCCCAGTGTTCTTCTCTGCCCCAAGTTGCAATCAGACTAATCTCTTCCTAGCTGAGTCTCTGCAGTGTGTGGCCGTGTGTATTGTGAGAAGTGACAGCTTGCTGCTGTTTCTTGGCTGGCATAAGGGCTGCTGGAGGTCACAAGATGAGTCCAGTGCCATCCCATGAGCTGCAGGAGGGTAAAACTGGACAGCAGAGAGCATTTCTGTTTAAAGAAGCATTTCAAAGCAAATTGAAAATAGAAGGTTGTTGCTAACTAAAAATTTGACCTATTTCAGTCTGGAATATGTCAAAATGTTTTGACAGCATGGGAAAATCCCCTTCTCCCCTCTCTGCAATGTGTTCCAAAAAAACTCCTTCTGACTAAAGGGAATTGATTTTGCCAATTATTTCAGTCTTTATGGGAAACCACAGAGGCTGTTTAAATTTCTGGAACTGGCTCTTCTGGGAAGTAAGTTGGGGCACTGGAGCAAAAGGATAATAGGATTTACCAATGGTGAGGAGAAAATAGGTGTCTGTCCTCATTTGTTACATTTCTGAGTGCCACATGGGCCCCTAGGCCCTTGTCTCCAGCCACACAGCTGCCACTGGGGTCAGGTGCAGGAGTGACAGGTAATTTCTTTGCTGGGAGTAAGCCCTCTGGACTTGCTTTCTGTAATTATCCTCTCTTGCATCTCCTAACGGGTCACCTCATATGTCTGGTAGAGAACCTCAGCTGTCAGGAGTTTTGATAAGGATGCCTTGGCAGAATCCTTCTCTGTGGGCATTAAACTCTCTTGAGCAAGGACTGAATTGGTTTCATTGCCTGTTAAAGCTGGCTGTCAGATGGTTTTAGAAATCAAATATGGAAATGAACTGTATTTCTCCATGCCTTTTTATGTTGTTGACTCTCTTGGACTGTTGCTTGGCTCTCACATTTTACACCTTAGAGGGAAAATCAGAGAAATATTGGTGATTTCTAGAATATTGCCCTTTTTCTTCCCCCTGT
This sequence comes from Alaudala cheleensis, assembly GCA_013398995.1. Classification (NCBI taxonomy): domain Eukaryota; kingdom Metazoa; phylum Chordata; class Aves; order Passeriformes; family Alaudidae; genus Alaudala; species Alaudala cheleensis. The sequence goes on along the minus strand of VWYE01017545.1, from coordinate 72,047 downwards.
ATTTTCTTAAGGTGTATTTCAAGTCTAAAGGTAATAGTAAGAATGAACACCTGATCCTATGGAAATCATTGGAAACTTTTTCTTTTTGGGCAGACTTTCCCAGGAAGAGTTTCTTAAATAGTCTTTAGTACTCAGTTATCTCTGGAGGATTGTGCAAGATTGCGAAGTACACTTCCCATAAATGAAATACAAACACAAACAAAAAAGCTGAAAAAAACTTAAAGCCTTTCATTAGAACTATCAACAACCCAAGCATGAATCCTTAACTGAAGCAGTAGTACTTGCCCTTGTCTTTGTAGACTCACTGACAACATAGCAGCAGCTCAAGTTAACCTAGTGGATAAGAATGAAGTACTTAGAGATGAGAGGTTCTTCACATGCTGTATAGCCCTTTAAAATGCTAAGTACTTCCATATTTGGAAGTACTTATCTTTTATTTCCTACAATATCTTAATTTTTTAAAATGCCACATAAATAATATTAGGTTCTCATAAATGTTTGCTTTTATATTAATAAATCTTCAGAAAAACACATAATTTTTCTGATTGATTTTATAATTTGACACCTGCTTCTTATGAATTTATTTTAAACATTTAAAAACATTACTAAGCCATCTCTTTCATTTCTACCATTGTGTGACAGTAACAGATAACCACTGCCTGGCAGCAATTTCATTAACATTTCAAGTTAGGTAATATAAGGACACACTTTTTAACAGAACATGTTTTCCTGGTATTCCTCTCTTCCCTTTTAAGGGTACTCTAAAAGTAATTTGTAAGTTATAATGTTGCTAATCTTCCTTTTATGGGGGTGAACTTCCTTTCCAGGACTTCAGTAAGGAAATGACTGCTGATGAAATGTGCAAGATGTACAGAAATGTAAACAAAACAATGGCACTGGATGACAGAACAGGCAAACCAGGGGCATCAGAAGTACAGAATTCCCTTTTAACCCTGGCAAATTTACCTTGGTCTGATCTGATGGGGGAAAAGGAGGTAGCTGAGCCTCCCCTTGGTTCAGACTCTTGGCTCTTTGCTGAAGCTGATAGTACAGAAATGATCTCACAGCAAATTTGATGGAGTGTTTTGTGTGCAGTGTGACTTGTGCTCAATTCACTCCAAGTCCTACACCAGCAGCCTCCAGAGGTCTTCCATCTTTGTGATCTGATGTAGTCATAAATCTTAGAGCTCTTTCTTTGTAGCTGGGTAATGGTAGAGTAATACTACATCACACTGAACAGGCATCAGTTCATGGGGGCTAAAGAATTAAGATGTGTGATACTGAACTTGGAAAACACAGCTGAACAGTCAAAATTTCCTTAAACAGACTGAGTGGGTGTACTCAAGTACCTGCCCCTCACAATTTTGTTCTGGAATCAGCTGAGACCTGCTGGCAACTTCAGTGCTCTGTGAGTTCTCACATAGTTATATAGATATGAGAATTTAAAATGTATGAACCTGGTTTGAATCAGCTGAGAGCTGATTTGGTTAGTTTTTTAACTTACAAATGAGACAAGTTCATTAAATTCAGATTTCGAGTACTCCTTTTTCTAGGCCCTGCATTTTTTGCTATCTTTGCTCAAATTTTTTTGAGTAAGGATTCCCGAGAGAAAAATGTGTACTACACCTGTTTCTTTCCAACTTTACACTTCAGGGTTACAAAAGACTTTGGGATATTTAAGGCAAAAAACACCTTAAATGTGTACTAAACATAACTGTGACAGAAAAATACATCTGCCTTATTGATATTTTCCTATATGCAATTAGCATGTAGGAAAAGCCAAAAAGGAAAAAAAAAGTTTAGTGCAATGCAGTTGTTCTATTAATTAATTGGACAAAGGCTTGGTTTAAAAATACCTTTTTATAGGAAATGGAGGAAACGTAAATGAACTGTTGAGCTGTGTGAGGAGGAAAAGAAAAAACACAGGTGTAGTCAAATTTCATGCCAAATGGTTGTCTTCAAAATGAATTTTATCAGGGGTTTGTTCAGTTTTACTGTGATAAAAATAGCTTTAACAATCACAGCTCAGCAAATACCCTCCTATTCCAGCAGAACTGCAGATTTTTTGGGTTTTGCTCTTGAAACACTTCATCTAAAAGGATTTTGTTTAAGTGGTGCACTGCTCCCCAGGTTTCCATATCTTTAAAGATTACTGGTATATTTTCTAGTTACAAAAAAGGGCTTCTGGATTTAGCTGAACAGTGATCATATCTAATTAATCCATTTAAAAGGAAAGAGGTAATTCAGAGTTCAGACCAGTGTTTTGATTGTAAATAACCTGGAAGATGGTGTTTAACAGAGATGTAAATGGCTTCTTGAGGGAAAATTCCTTACTTCTGTACTAAAAAAAGTCATATTCGAGAAATACTCTGAAATACGTAATTGTAATAGAAACAATATTCTTTGAATATGAAGGCTTTTAAATTATCTTATGAGGTTACAGATTAGGATCTTTTAGAGATTAGTAGTGAGATGCTACATCAGTTTACCAAGTGATGCCACTCAGGTCCTGCTCTTTCCTGTAAAAATTCTTTAAATATAAGTGGTAGCAGTGTGCTGGGATGGTCACTGATCCCCTTGGAAAAACCCTGTGGTACCCCAGCAGAGCCAAGCATGAGGAGGAGCTCTATAATGCTTCCTCTGACACAAATAGGTAAAGAGTCCTAAGAGATGGTTCCATGTATGTTCCCTTATCTGGGTTTTTATTTCTGAGGCATTTACTGAAGTAAGCTAAGAATGAAATAGCACCTGTTCTGACCAGATGGTAAATTTGTGGGATTTTATCAGATGCTGAAGCTGTGTGAGTGTTTTGTACAAACAGAGATGGAGATGATAATTTTACTCCCAGTCTCACTCCTTCAGCATAAATATTGCATAGGGTTGAGGGGCTTATTAAGCATATGCATGGCATATTATTGAGGTTTTTTTCGCTCAGTGTAGTTGGTTACCTGTCAGGATTGCTGTTAGTCTTTGTGGTCTGGTTGCTGTGTTTGACTTATTTTGTAAAATTCACAGATAAGCTGATGGAGTTTTAATTAGATGCATTTATACAACTTTAGAACCTTGTGCTGTTTTTGACTTGTGGAATGCTTATGTAGCCAGTCTGTCTCATTTCTGGCAGTGGCAAAAAGTGCATGCCCTGCATGAGCAAGAACATGGCAAGTGGATGCCATATATTATATGTGCTTTTAATCTTTCAACTTGTTCAGATGTTTGGATGTTCATTTTGGATGCCATATATTATATGTGCTTTTAATCTTTCAACTTGTTCAGATGTTTGGATGTTCATTTTGTATTGGTACTTTGGTACTTTTTCTTCTCTGAAGTTGTGTGGTTTTCCCCTGAGCTGGATCTCCCTGGTTCCTCACATTTGATACTGACTAGTCTTCAAGTGTTTACAAGAGTTTTAAGCAAAACTGTCAGCTGCTATTGTTAATAATTAAATGTCCACTCTGAGTTCCTTTGGAATCCTTGGCTGAGTATAACCCAGTCCTGGGAATCTGACAGTTTGTCTAGTTTTTCCTTATTTTACTTAGAAGCATTTTAATTTTAGAGAGACCCTTAGAATTCCCCCCTTAGAATTAAGGACCACAGCATGGGAATCTCTCTTGTCTTTTCCATGGTCAGCACTGAATCAAATGACTATGATTTTTTTACTGCACCTTTGAAACCTTCATATGCATTGTGATCATCATCTGACCTTCAGATCATCTGTTATTATTTGTGTTCCTAGAGTTTCTCTTATAATGTTCATGTTCCTTATGTATGTGGGGAATATTTTATTTGCAGTTATGACTCTTTGTGATAATCTTTGAATTTGGTTTTGGTATACCCTTGGGGGGTTAGTTTAACTACTTCTTTAATCCTGTAAGGGCTTTTTGTATTGATGATAGCCCCAGATTTCTGAGTAATATCTTGCTCCAAAGAGGCTTCCTCACTCTCCTGGTGAGTCATGCTGGCTTCATTCTGTCATTTTGATTTGCTGATAGTGAGACTCCTCATTGGCAAGATTTTGAACTACACCAAGCCTTTTGAGTTTGCTACAACATGAGGTTTGCAATTCTGATTTTTTGGGAGACCTCTAACTAGCAGGCCCATGAAATATTTCTTTATAAGGCTTAAATTTTATCTCTGAATTCTATCCTGATGTGTCATTTTTGTGATGTATTTTCCTGTTTACCACAAAATGGATCAGTAGTATTCCAAGGGCAAAGGAATTTGATTCTATGTGGTTCCTTTAGAATGCACCAAAACACTGGGAAGATATGTAGGAGGCAATTAGCAATGAATTTTCCCTCCTCATTTAGAACTCAGGTTGTCAGCCTCAGAGTTTCCAGTTCAAGAGAAAGACATGATGAATTTGGTTGGAGATGAACTCCACTATACACACCTCCTAAGAGTTACAGGATGCAGCCTTCTTTGGTGTTCAAGCTGTTTCTTTTTGTGATGTCTTAGGTGCAGAGGTTTGGGACAATCTGTCTCCTGATGTGTTCAGTTCCACATTTCCTTTTATTCCTATGCAGAGGAAGGAAAAATAAAATTACATAAGAAGATGTGTAGTTGCAACACATGAAAGTACTCATCTTTTAGGTAGGAATAAGTTGCCTGCCAGATGGTTACCCTAGCATTCTTGTATGATTTTTTAAATAAACGAAAACTTTAATATTTCTACTGGAATGCTTAAAATTATATATAATTCATTTTGTAGCCTTTCAAGACCTGATTTTCTTCCTTTTTTTATCCTTCAGAAATTCCATAAACCCTCAAAACTAGAAGTAAAATTACCTCATGGTGATCTCATTTTTTTTTTCTAGGCATGAAGTTATGAAGTTGCTAATCCAGTCTTTTATCTTGAATTCACCATTATAATGTCAAGATTGAATAATCTGCCTTTATCTCCAGGGTGACAGCTCTGTAGAAACTTCAAAACGGGTAGTTTTGCCAGCATCTAAAGACTCTTGTTAATTACTACATCTTGAAGTAAAGTGAAATAAAGGAGGATGAAAAATTATATTTCTCTTTGACAACCTTGTTAAAATATCAGTGATGAAGCAGTACATTATAAGTACTTTAGGAATGCATTTACTGAGATCAAGACCATTCTGATCATGCTTCAGGTTAATGTCTACAAGATACATCATAGGAAGATGTGTGTGTGTCACTGATGGTTTAGAAAGCTCTTAACTGAAAATTAAATATTTTATAGGAAGATTCTTATTTAAATTATTTAAGATGATTTAGTAATGGTGTTGCTTTACAGCTGGCAGGAGGGCTTGTGTTGTTGCGTCTTCCAAGTAGCAATGAACTTGTTCTTCCATTTCACATCCCAGCTTTACCCTGTTTTCACTGCTGCTGGCCTTACATGACCTTATTATGTAAAGCCAGATAGAGTGTAAATATTGTGACCTGTAGCAAGCACTGTGTTATCAGCAGTGAACTAATTATTTGTGTTTTCAGGAGTGGGGTTTGAGGTGTTCTGCATTGTGTCAGTTTGTCTCTGCCCTCCTTCTGGAGATCAGGGCTCAGTGGAGCTGTGTGGGCATGTCAGTGGAAGGACATTTGCTCCATAGGAAAGAAGTCTTCACATCAAACCTGTAGGCCAGGCAGGACAAGTTGTGGATCAATTTTTTGCTTTTAAAAGGTTGTTATAGTAGTTGTCTTTGAAAATCTGAGGTAAGTTCATACAAATAAGAAACAAATTAATCTCTGGTTAGTACCAAGCTGTGAGTAAATACTTCATACAGACTCATGAGAAATAAAATCTGGCTCAGGTTTTCAGAAAATTTGCAGCACTTTATATTGTCTATTTTTTATGTCATTTAGTATGCAGCAATTTATATCACAAAATACCTAGTATAAACCACCGTGGGTAACTAAATTGCCTGAGCTGATGGTGCTAGAGCACTGCTTGTTTCATTAATTTTAACTACTTGAGGAATTGTGGCATTGTGAGTTTAATACTACATCAACCATGGCTTTGAGTGATACTCAAATAACTGTTACACCAAGACTGCTGGTTGGCAATCCAATGTCCTTCCATTACTGGCAGCCACTAGATGATGTCTCTAAGCAAGGAAAATCTTACCAGTAGTGTAAAGGCTTAAGTAATTCTAGAGGCTTTGGCTGGATAAGGGGATTGGATCCCCCTCTTTGGTCACCACAGTTCACATCCTAAAATATTTTTGTTGAAGGAGCTATAATGCAACATGAGAATTCTCTTTGTATTAGGTGGTCATTCCTGCCAACTTTTGCCAGGAAGATTTATTTACCTATTTGTGCTGTACTCATTTATTGTGATGTTGTTAAAATAAAAAATAATGAGAAATAAAGGAAATCTATACCATTCAAGGAAGATTCCTTCTTTACAATGCAAAGTAAACAAATGTGCTGTTTCTTTTGTTAGCACAAATTTCCAATGGTCTCATCCATGAAAAACTGCAGTTGTAAAATCCCTTATCCAAGGTTTCAGTCTGGGTCTCTCCCTGTGTAACAGAAGGGAATGCAGTGTGATGTGGCTTTCTCCTTGTATACAAATTTCCTTGTTCCTTTTACTTCTATAGGAGACGGACATCTAAAATAGAATTTCAGTAACTGGATAATTGTGGCTAAATGAGTCGCCCTGAGGGTTTTAGGACTGTTTTAACAAATCACCATTGTGCCATCAAGAAATCTGTGTGGTTAAAATGAGCCAAATGTGGCAACAGGGACATGGCAGCTTTTGCACATTTCAGAAAGGAAAGGTGTCCATTAGTGTGAATGTTGTAATATATAAAGTAGGATTTCATGTCAAATACAATGTGATGTGTGGAATATGTTTCAGTAGTACCTAAAACTGAGAATCTTGGTTATTGCTTTAGGTTGGGATGAAGTTATCATTTACTTTGTTATTATCAGCTTCTCTTTGAAAAGTGCTGAGATAGTTCCAATGATGTGCTAAAGCCCAGGGGGTTTTAAGGTAGTTCTGGTACCTGAGCAGCTTTCAAAAGTGGAAGTTTGTACCTGCAGGACATCAGCTTTGTAGTGCAAGTGTCCTTTATGAAAGTGGATGTGGTAACTTAAATCATTTGGCATATCCACAGTGGTGTCATCATGTTGAGAATCTTGTGAAGCTAGTCCTGGGACTAACCTGTTTGAAGTCAGTGTGAGCATGTCTCTGCTAACCTGCAGCAAAAGCAGTCCCTGCAGCATTTCCAACAATATTTATGATTGGAAGCATTTTAAGATTCCTGTTATTACAAAAATTTTCATATTAGAAACCTAAAAAATATTTTTAATGTCTTCAACTAGTTAAACATTTAATATGCTTGATATCCTGTACTTTCCTGAACCAAAACATGGTCTAGTCCCTGCTGAACACTACACTGTGTTACCAGTGCAAAAATTACAGTAGTGACTGGAACAGATTTCTCTACAGCCACCTTTTCTGGGACTTTGCAAACTAGTTCATCTCATTCTAGGGAGAAGAAAAAAAATGTTCTATTATCTTTTCTGAAATTTCATTCAGCTATTAAATTAATGAGCAGAATATAAGCTTATTTCTGAACAGAAGTCTGGGAGGGATAGTGAGTGAAGCATGAAAAACAATCAAATAATATGAATGGAAGCAATTCCCAGAGTATGCATTAATAATTAATAATACTGCATTTTGAGAAAAATCTGTGGGTTTTCAGTTGCTGTACTTTTGGGTCATCTGAAACAGGAGGCTGGTAACTGCCCTGCATTTTCACTCAATAGTGCCTCCAGGTCTGGAGTGGCTCAGCTGCAGATTTTAGGGAGGAATTTGCTTGTTGTGTGGTCCTATGTAAAATTATATCTGCTGTAAATATCCTGGCACCTAATAAATCCAAAGAGCAAGACTTTTTTTTTTCTTTTCCATTCCTTTGTCTGTATGAATTGATTCATAGTTTTAATTAACCTGCCTCTTTTCACCAAAAATACTCTTTTGAAAGGCAAAAATTAGAAACATTTACAAGATCCTTTTTTTGCTGGCTACCTCCTTTGATTTCTAAAGTTTGCTTGTATATATAGGTATATATTTCCTTTCCTCTAGAAATATTGTTAGCTCATTGAGAATTTCTCAATGTAAAATTACCAAAAGAGACTCTTTTCTTAACTATTGGGGGAGGGGTATGCTCTGTATAGGGGAAGTATTTTCTTCCACAATCAGTCTCACTTTGTTTTTCAGCATTTTGGGAGAAGATCTGTGTAGAGAGCTCTGTGTATTTCAAACTCCAAATGCATGGTAAACAGTTGTCAGCTCAGTTCTACTCATCTGCTATCACAAAATCTGTTGCAGGCTTATTGTTTCTCTTGAGTACTTCAGCAAAAACTGTTGTACTGGCAAGTCCTAGCCTGAATATTTAAATGCTGAAATGTGTATTGTAGTAATTAACACATGGTAATTAGATCAGTTCAACAGTGCTGGCTATATATAAATTTAGTCCACGGATACTCAAATCCAGCACAACAATTCCATGTAATCCAACTGAAGTCAATGTAGTTGAAGTTACATACATCCTTAAGTGCTCTTTTGGACTAGGGCCTATATATTTTCCATTATAAAAGAAAATGCTGTCTAGGTCCTGCATCTTAGATATTCTTGCTCATAAAAATAAAAGTTGTAAACGAAGTTAGTAAATAATAATGAGGTGGTCACTACTCCCAGCTATTTGTGAAGCTGGGACTTGCCTAAGCACGTACGTGTTGGGTCAAGAAGCACATGATGACAGGGCTGAGTCTGGGGAGAAGAGAACTGCATGACACAGGTGCTTGTGGGACAACAGAATCTTTACTTGACAGAAAGAGAAGTGCAGATCAACTGTGTGCACACAAGTTTTAGGTAAATACATGTCATTTTAGAGTAGCTCGTGTTTTACCTTCCTTTTTTGTCTGATACCTTGTTGCAGTTAAGGGTCAACAAATCTTTCTTACAAATGCCTACATTTCCTGCAGGAAAATGCTTCCACTGGTCATGAACAGCTATTCTAGACATTGAAATGGAAGTGAAAAATAGAATTAAACACCCCTCCCCTCGGTGGGGTGAGTGTCCCTCTATGGAATGGGGTTTCTGAATAAGGAAAGCACTGCTAAGGATAGTAGCTGAGGATAGAATGTTTTGTGGGTCCAGGGATTAGACAGCAGACAAATGAGGTTTCTTTTGTGTTTTTACAGGCTTATTCTTGATATTTGTCTCTTTCTCCTCCTCCACCTCTCCTTTTTTTATGTAAATGATGTAAGGATTTAATGTAAATTCCAGAAAGAAAGTGCTTTGGAACTCTAGAAATTTACTGTTAGTTTATATTCTATTGGTATGTTCAAGGGCCTCTAAACTAGACTGTTGTCACTGCAGATCACAGGACCTTGCAGGAATATTAAACTGTAGGGAAAGACAAATATAATAAATGTAGTTGATGGTCTCAAAGATCTATTTCACTTCAACATTTTGTATTCAATTCATTCAAAGTAGCTGCTTTGCCTGCAGGACAATGTATTTAGCATTCATGTCCTCTTCTGTCCCTCTTATTCAAAGTATTTTTATCTTAGGTTAAAATCAGAAGTCTTTTCCATTTGCATAAGATTCTATCCCACAATTTTGTTGGCCTGCTAGGTGTTTTCCTGTCTTTTCTTTCATCTTTGTCTTCTGCACAAGTGGCTTTATCACCAAACTCTTCTGTACAGCTACTGCTGCTACATTTCACAGTATCCAAGGTGCTTCAAGGACAGGGATTTTGTCATCTCTGATATTGTTTTTCCGAGTAGCATCCCTGGAAATTCCCAGGTGTAGAAGTAGGAACATTACAATTTTCTGATAAAATTTAGGATGAAACGTAACACAAAGCTCTTGACATTGAGGAAGGGCTAACATGACTAAATCCAGATTTAAGAGCATTCTGCAGCAGCACTGGAATCACAGCTAATGAGTGTACTCAGCTTGGATGGGAGGCACAGTGCTGCCAGTATGTCACTCCTGTATTCATGACTCAAATAGCAAAGCCTATCCTAAAGAGCTGGCACTGCTGGATCTATGGCAGCTGTTGTAATGCATAATTAATGCAGCCCTGGGATACAGTTTCAAACACTCCGTGTCAGTGCATGCAGGAAGCCTGCACAATGGGCACTACTTTCAATAGTCAAATATTTATTTTTAACTAACTTTATAATGGCATACACACTTCTGCAAAATTGGGTGAAAAGAGAAAGGGTTCCCAAGGAGCTTGTGATTGAGAGATTCCCATGGAAAATAATGTCATTTTCATTCTCTACAAACAGCAAGGAAAAGATGAATTCAAGTTTGTTTACTCCGTTTTGGGCAATGTACAGCATAAACACTAACATGAGTAAAGAAAGAAACTTCAACTTGGTTATTTGAGATCTAAGTAGGTCAAAAAAAGATACTGGATGAAGCAAAGATGGTATCAATGTTTGGGGAGTGTGATCAGAGATGGTTTTGCAGCAATGGTATGGGAAAGCTTTTGAAGGAAAAACTTTGGTCAGCAGTGTATGTAATTTTTATGTTGAAGAAGTCCTTTTTTGGAAGGTTGACTAAAGCAGAAATGGCTGTTGAACAGCATTTCCTTCTCTACCTGTTGCAAGCCTTTGCCATATGGTGGGCTGAGAGTCCTGTCCTTTGGCTGTGGCTGGCTCCCCAGGCCGAGGCTGGCACTGGAGGGTGTGCTCACAGGTTGTGTTCTCACCCCTGCACCTCTGATTAGCTGCAAACACACTGCTGCAATCAGGAGTTCTGCTGGGAAAAGTTTTGAAAAGAATCGATGTAAAACTGGTCTGTGTTGTGCTTGTGGTGCTGTGCATTTGAGTACCTGGAGCAGTACTGTGTAGCAGCAACAGAGAAGCTCTGGGCAGGGTAGTAATTACACTGTCTACTTCTTCCTGGTGTGGTGTGCCTAGGAAAATATAACCCACTGCTGTTTGAAAGATCCAAATTGAAGAATCTAATATCTCTGACCTTAAACTTCATTCCTTCACTGCATGTGTTTGTGCAAGACCATCCCTTGTTGCATATGAATTGCATAAATTACTTGAATTATATTCCCAATGTCCTAAGTGGAAAACCTGCTTCAGGTGTGAAATTTAACAGATGAAAAGTGGAAATTGATTTTGAAATGTTGTTCTTATTCCATCAGTTTGAACGTTTTGATTCAATTAGTGAAGTTCTATGAATTTCAAGTAGTTGAAAAGTTATATTATCTTCTTACAAATAAAGACATCTAACTGTACTTTAAAGTAGAATCTAGTTTCAGGACCTGTTTCTTGATATTATTTGAATTTAATTCAAATATGAAAACAAAAACATGACAAAAAATTGTATTGTGTCTAAAACACGTAAGTTTGTTTTTTTTTTTTTTTTGAATTAGAGGTCTTTCAGAGATGTAAAGGTCATTAGGCTTTATTTCATTCTTTCCTTAGAATGTTAAAGAGCATGACTAGGGACAGCAGCCCAACCTTAAGTTAAATGCCTTTCTCTCCACAAAAGTTCCTCCACTTAACAGTACTAATAGTGGACAATTTTTTCTTCAATTTCCTATGTACAACCTTCCCTTTAAAAAACCAAGGTGTTGAATGTGAAAACTTGTGATAGCTATAGAAAGAAATGAGCTAAGAAAACTATTGTGTGTGTTTTGGTGAACTTAGGTTCTTCCTGATGATGATGATTGCTTTCTGCATCTGTGTAATGAGACGGTTGGTTTCTCCAGACACTCAGCCCAGCTCTGAAAGGCTCCCTTTTGCAGCTATTTGTAACTAGTGGAATTAGTAACCAGGTGTGTCAGAGAACTGTTTAGCTCTCAAAGATCTGGAACAGTGAACTATCAAAGCTGACTTTTCTAGTAGGTAACTTTTTAAATAATGGTTATGAAAAACCTGGAGAAATGTAATGAAGACTACAAAGGCTCTGGTAAACACACTCCCCCTCTGTAAGGGAATGATGGCTAATGGGCTTGTGTTGAAATGTGTGTTCTGAATCCAGCTGATGGTTGCTGGCTCTGGATTGTGAAACAAAGAAATCATACATCAAATGGAATCACTGCAATTTTGCCACACAATAAAGCAAATATGTATAACAGATGTCTGCTTTAACTTATTTATATATACATCTCTAATTTGTTTCTTAGTAGGTTGAGACACATTTAAACAAGAGCTAGTTTGACATAGAAAAAAATCTGAAGGGAGATGGACTGCATGTGAAGTACAACCCTTGCCTCAAACAAGCCAATTCCAAAAGGAGGGAAGACCTCTATTAAAGTAATTTGTTTTCTGACTTTTAGAAGACACCTTTGTGTTAGTTCTTTACCCTTTTCCATAACTCTTGCGGACAAGTGTATGGTTCCCTTGCTTACAGAGACTGCACACTGTTGAGCAATATCTGCCCAATTATAGGAATACACTTGTTTTAATTGACTGTACTTGAGCTGGGTAACATAACTTGGAGGGAAAAGAGGAAATTGTTTTTCTGTCGATAATAATCCCTAGTTAATAGATGGGATTTTATTAATAGTTACGAGGGAATAAAATGATGCAGTTTTTTAGTCACAGACAAACGTGACCTAGCCTGAGAGTCACTTAAAATAGGTAGTCACTTAAAATTCCTCCCCATCACAGAGGAAAATTAAGGACTTCATGTCATGTTATGGTCCTGGGTGATGCTTAAATGAGCCAGAACAAAGAATCTATTTGGAAAGAAGTTATATTAGGCTTTGGTCCAGTTACTTTGTTTGTGTCCCCTTTTGTTGTCAACCACAGAAGGCAATCCCATAATGGGTGGCCCTGTGACCATTTAGGTATAACAGAGTCTCTTAGTAGAAATGCAAGTAAATTTTTCATCTACCAGCAACAATGAGCTGAAATGCTTGAAGGGGGGAAAACCAAACTAGTTTATTTCATTTATTTATTTGTCTGAAAGGCTTGGAACAATTCTGCAGTGCAGTTCTGACCTTTTCATACACAGAAATAAGTGGTAAGGGAGGCCAGGCTTCCTGTCAGCCCTTACAGGCTGCTATTTCTCTCCTTTTTCTTGTGGTCAATATTTGGCTTTTCTGTAAAGCCTTGCTTGATTGTTATTGCAGTTAGACCATCAAGACCCTCACCTGCCACTGCCAACGTGTTTCTTAGCAAAAATAGTTTATCTCAAATGACAAAATCCAATCTAAAGTTCAACTTTAATGTGTGATGTGTTATAGAAAACTAGCAGCATGCAGTGCATGACTTAGCTGTACTGCACCATCAAGATGTGCTTTATTCAAGATTTGCTTCACCTTTCCTTAGAAATCATTTCAAATGCAGAGATAAAATAGAATCTATTTTTTAAGGGAAACATATTTCTGGCTTGGTTTAGGATGAGGTGACAGGAAAGGGCAGAAGCAAAGTATGGGTGGATGACATATAAAATAACAGAAGTGAAAAGGCTCAATTCAGTGTAAAAATTTGATTTGTGGAATTTATAAAATTAGGCAGGTTTCAAAAAAGGCAAAGTTGTGTATTAAGACTGACTTGTGGGAGCTCAGATGAGGAGTAAAATTATGAGTGAAACCTTTTTTAAAGTAGTAAAATTCTTCACGTGAAATTTCAAATGGAAAATTAGTTTAAAATTTTGAGGAAAAGGCTCTATTTTATAAAATGCTTTATGGGTTTAGTGGTCATTACTTGGAGAAAATAAGGACTTATTTGAAAACTGATTTAAAACTGTGTTGTAATAAGGCAACATGAATATATACACAAAGATGAACTATTGAAAGTACTGGTGGCCTCTGTGACTTGTAATATGCAGCTCTCTCTGTATCTGTGATTTTGTAATCAAGGATCATTATTTGCCAAGGGGAGGCCTTGTTCAGACTAATTCTGGTAATAAAAAGGGCTAAAATATGTAGTCTTCTATATTCTAAGCTTATCTATGGAAAAACCTTGTGGAAAATAACAAAAACAAAGATCTATTGGATCCTGCAGTGAGTGTCAGGATGTCAAAAGACTTCACATGAAAACCAGGTAGACAATTCTGGTGTAATTTGAAAAAAAAATTCATTTTTTTGGGACCAAAGACTGATTACTTTTCCTTTGTTTTTGACATCCTGTTTTGTGAGAAACAGCATTTTATTATGTCTGGAAAATGTGCTTTAGGGAATACCAACTTTGGGAATATGGACTTACTAAAGGTTCTATGAAGATAAATAGTGAAAAATTTTCTTTCCTATAGAATACATTCAGTCCATAGATTATGACAGAAAAGGATAAGAGATTGCATTAAGACAGGAGACTGTAAAAACTGTCGTAGTGCACTATTCTATGCAAAACTGCTGTTCTTAGACTGCACCCCATGCCATCCCAAGTGTTCCTGATGAGTAAACTGATGTGCTGGGATTCAGGAAATGTGGCTCTGATGTATAGAATATATGTGTGTGTGTTTATACATGTGTGTATATTTTTGTCATAGATCTGTAAAAATCAGGAGCCCAAACAGAAGGGACTGTAGTCTCTTAGGTAATCTGTCAGGTCCAGATCATGAGCTTTGGATTCACAAAAGAGAAAATCCACATGGCCAAAATGAGACAGGCAAGTAGCTGGGAAGATTCAGAGCAATGGACATTTTAGGGCCCCTTATGTTGAAGAGGTGTAGCTTTTTGGTAGGGAGAAAGATCAGATAAACTGCTCCATTTCAAATACAGGCCTGGCTGGTGATTTGAGCATGTTTACTCTCTCTACAGTTTTCTTTTTGCACTGCTATAGTCATTACTCACTGACAGTATTCTGCAGGCTTGGGGAATCACAGGAAGGCCAGGTCAAGGATGGGGGCAGCAGATACTCCAGTGAGAAGAATCAGTACAAAGCAGCTGAAAGGACCTGAGCAGTGAGTGTGAAAGGCTGATGCAATGAGAAGTGATGTAGTAGAAAAGTACTCTGTAGTGAGCTTCATTTCAAAGTATAGACACAGCTTGTGTTGTCCTACACAAATTCCCCCAGGCCTTACTGAATGGCTTTGGTGCTTTTCATGGACTAAACTGTCCCTATGAAGAAAATGTTTTGAGAGAAAGGGCTTGGATCAGAGCATGTATGTTACACTAAAAGATGTGCAAAAGAAGTGGTACTCCATGTCTCTGCTTCAGTCTTTACTGGTAAGGACACAGGTCCTTCAAACCAGTCAGAAAGTCTGGAGCAAGGCAGACTTTCCCTAGAATGGAAGAGGAGCATGCTATGGAACTCTTAACTGGATGTCCATAAATCCGTGGGACATGATGGCATATAGCCCCAGCTGGTGAGGAAGTTTGCTGCTGTCAGTGCACAATTGTTCTTGACTGAGGTCGAGGCATGCTTGGACTACACAACACTCAAAGGTTTCTCTCCAACCTCAGCCACTCCATGGTTTGATCATATTGAGCCTTTACTGAAGGTGAATGGAAATGTTTATACCACACCAGTACCTGAAGTCTCACTGTTGGAGCAGTGTATGGAGTAAGGTGTAACTCAAATGATAAGGTTCTTGCTGACAAGGACATAAAGCATTTTGTTTGAAGACTTGTCTACAGGGCTGTTTCTTAGATGACATAGATATGAGATACTCTGTGGCTTATCCTGTACTTCATAAAATAGTGATTAAATTTCCACTGGGAGTAGGATAGAACTGGTGAGCCTAGGGAGGGCTACACTATCATAAATACAGTTGTTGTCCTCTCAGGAATGCCTCAGGGAACAGGGTATTTAAAGTGAAAATCTGTTCCCTGCTTGCCCTCTGTTTTGTAGCTCCTCCTGAAAGCTGCTAGACTTTGCTCATCCTTGGGGGGCAGCTGCTGCAGCTGCAGTGGAATGCCCCCAGATAAAGATGCTCTCCTGACAGAGAATGATTCAAATTCCTACTTTTTTTTTTTTTTTTTTTTTTTTTTTTGCAGTGACTGACTCAATTACAAAGGGATACCTTGTATTATCTACCAGATATTCTGCTCATGTTGTTCTGTGTTTGCAAAGTCTAAATAGATGTTTTCTTTTCAATTTCACTTGTTCTGGTGCAGATATTCAAGAAACCTGTATGGTCTTCTTGTGCTGAAGAGTTCTTTCTGACATCCTGCCTGTCTAGCTCAGTTCAATGATAAGGTATTGAGGGCACTTGATTTTTTTCTGTGTGTGAGGGTTCCTACAAACCAGTGGTGGTCTCTACATGCTGATGTAAGAATAAAGAAAGAACAAGAAGAGTTAAATTACACCTGTTAGCATAAGATGCTTGCCTAGAATGTGATTGGGTGGAATGCTGGGGAATAGCAGCCAATCAGTCCACTGTGTTGCAGATGGTTCCTCTGTTATCACACTACACTTCCAAGAGGTGATAGCTGTGTGCTTCTTCATCCTGGCCTGTGTCTTACCTCAGACACTAACTAGGCTGCATCTCTGACAAAAAGGGTACTGGGAGGGGAGGAAGGCTTTTTCAGGGAAGTAAAAATCAGTGAGACTGAGTTGTTTTTTCACTGGAATTTTGTAGAAGGTTATTTTTTTATATACTTATAAGGGTGATTGCTATAAACGTGAGCATTGCTGAGTGTGTTTGGTCAGAAAAATTTGTTGTTATTATTCAGTTTGATTTTCCCTTCATTTTAAAGTGTTTAGTTGTGGAAAATGACAGAGTTGTTTTGATATTACAGCAACACCAAATTGATATTGGGTTTTTTAATGAGACAGCACTCTGCATGTTATATTCTTGAAGAGTTGTCAGAGAGGGATTCTTTTACAATCTTGTCTCTAGACAGGAGGAGTTCTCCTAGCAGACATCACATTCATGCTCAGACCTTGTTTACAGTTCCTAATGAGAATGAATGTTGGTATTTTTCTGTTTAGTCACTTTGCTTATCCTTAATTTGTTTATGAAGGACTGAATGTTCTGCAGCATGTGTGAAATATTAACACTTACTTTGCAATTACATCACTGCTAAATAAAACACAGGTTTTATTGCTGAGATATTTGTGAATCTCTGAAGAAAGGAAAAGTTGGTTTGTTTTTTCTTAGAGGTTTTATTTTTAATGAAACACCTGTACATGCAGACAGGTTTAATATCCTTAGCTATAGTTTTCAACAATTGCTTTATCCTTTGAAAATCTCAACTGCATGTCCTCATGTTTGAATTAGCCAGAAGTGAACAGCACGAGTGCAAAGAGACACTGAGAAGTTTCATTTGGCTGAAACCTTGAGAGCAGCCCACCAGCTAAATTTGTATTTGACATGAAGGGGCCAGGCTGTTCCCATGCAGGCTCATGCTGGCTACAGTGGTGCTACCTGAGGAGTACAGGAAATCAATGGCGACTGACAGATGCTGGTTGTGGCTACAAATTGCTGCTTTTCTCATTCATTGCTCTAAGATGAAAGAAACCTGTGGCAGTTTTTCTGCCAGTATAAAATTGCTTCTCTGTGTGTCACTTCTGAGACTTGATTTAACTTACAAAGGACCAAACAAACTTGTTTTTCCCCCAGAAAACTTCCCATGCCCCACATGCCTCCTAAGGGTGGCATGTGACAATTTAGGGGGGGTTTCTTTTCCCATTGTTAGTTTTAGTGATGCAAGTAGTTTGTGTACTTGCATTTTTTCAATTTGAATTGATTGAAAGTTTGATGAAGCCAAACTCAAGACTGTAAATGAAACTGTAAACCTACATTTGGAGAAGCAATGACCCTAGCAGGCTAATCTGCTGGATAAAATGTCTGTGACAGTGCAGTTAAGCTGGACTTAAGCAAGTGGGTAACCAAAATGATGTAAATAGATATACACAAAACTTCTCTTTCAGAGCTGTAACTTTGCCAGGAAAACCTTTGAGAAAATTAGGTTCTCCTAATTAAGGACTCTTAGTGTCATTGTATGCAGTGAAGTGGACAAGTCTTTTTCACTACTTGGTTGGCAGTTCAATATTGGAGTAAATATTGTGGCTTATGGAATCGAGAGATCAGTTTG
The DNA here is from genome assembly GCA_013398995.1 of Alaudala cheleensis. Taxonomy (NCBI): domain Eukaryota; kingdom Metazoa; phylum Chordata; class Aves; order Passeriformes; family Alaudidae; genus Alaudala; species Alaudala cheleensis. The sequence continues at coordinate 54,114 of VWYE01017545.1, read as the reverse complement.
GTATTTTGTTGTTTGTAGTGGGTTGTTTTTGTTTGGGTTTTCTTTTTTCCTGAGACACTGAAGCACCCATGCTGGTTGGAAAATAAACCCTCCTGAGCCTTAGACTACTGGCATTCTATTAATAGAAATACAGATCTAGAGAGTAATTTGCTATTATGTATGTGTGGAACAGTGAGTCTTGGGCAATGAATGCATCAAGAATTTGACTCCTAATACTGCATTTGCTTTGGGGCTTTTTATTGGGATTTGGGTTTTTTTTGCCAGTTACTGGTTTTGACACAATGGAGGACTAATTACAGTTGTAGTAGAAATTCACTAATTGTGGTGAATTTCGCCTCTTTATTTTCTCTTTATGGAGGTTTTACTATTGCTGAGACCATGAGCTGGAAACGGTAGGGTTAGAGCAAGACTTGCGTGTTTGTCGGTCAGTCCATGACAGAGTCAGCTGGAGGAGGGCAAGAACCCAGCCCTAGAGCTTGGGAAATAAAGTATATCCACTTGACTGAATAATGTTAGTGCAGTAGTGCAACATCATGGCAGGCTTCACAGGGTACAAGTTTGTCCATTCATGTTCCAGAAAGATGAACTCAAACTATAACAGGTACACACAATTACTATGAGCTTACTGAAAAGCCTTTGTGAGAAGAATTAATGCAAATTAATTGCTCATTTAACTTTGGACAATGAAGCTGACTGGACATCAAACAAAGTGGAGGTAGTTTAAACAGAGAGGGAAAAGAAATGAGCTACTTACTGTAAAGGACAGGCACAGGAACAAGTGGTTATAAAGTAGTCAGTCATTAATAAATTCTGGGTTGGAAATGGAAGAAGCATCCTTGTCATGGAAAGAGTCAGACTTTGAAGTAGCCTTTTAATTAGTTAAGCAAGGGCAAGAAATTACCAAGGAGTTTATATGATATGGTGCTGCTGATAGGGAACTGGAATTAGTAACAAGGAGGTCCATTTCAAGCTAACTTCCCACATGCTTTGTATTCTGTTCTGGGACACAGAAGGTAGGTAAACATAAGCTAGTTTCCCTTTGAAAAAACAAAAGTAAAAACCATGATGTAGCGAAATCTTATGGGTTTCAGATCTACCACAGAGAGCAGACTGGTCTTAGGGATGAGAGTAACAGTTAATTAACCCATTGCCAGCCTGTTTCCTTGTGCTGCTAAAAGAATGCTGTGCTATCTCAAAGGGATAATTTGGTTATATTTCAGTTCATGACAGTAAGCAAGAAAGCTGCAAAAAAGAAACATTAGCTGAATTTATATTGTGGCACAAATCAAAAGTAGTTCATGTTTTTACTTTAAATCTTGAATCTGTTATGTTTTCTGATATAAAGACTATGTCACTCAGTAATAAGTGCTTAGGTGTCCAGGGAAGGATGGTTTGCAAAGTAATGAACACTTGCTGTGTTCCCCAGGCCTCACTGCCAGCTTGGCCTGGTGTGAGCTCAAGCTTTGGCCTCAGCTGACCCAGTGAGGCTACAGACACTCTGCCACCAGGGCTCTTCTGTTAGCACACAGCCAGGACAGGCCATGTGTCACAGAGCACAGCTGAGGAGTTCCAAAAACCCCTTCTGACCACTGCCTAGCTACTGCTGATCAAATGAGACTGCTGCTCCCACTGCTGGAGTGCTCACCTCTGTTCCTGGGAGGTGGGAACAAGAGGTGCTCATTATAAGCTGAAACCACAGCCTGCCACCTCCCTGAGATAAAAACCAGAGAGATTTTGGGCACTAGGCTTTTCTCAGCTAGAAAAGGATTTAAGTCCTACCTCTCAGCTGAGGATGGCTTTGAGTGAGTCCTTGCCAGCTCTGCTACCTGTGTGTGTCAGTGTAAATAACAAGTACTGACTATAAATGCACATTTTGTACTGTTTAGGTATATCAGGACCCAATCCCTAAAAGGTAAGAAAGTGTGGCAACAATTTTTGTGAGTTCTTTCAAGTTGTAGACCCATTACTGGGACCCAAGCAAGTGCACCTACACAACTAAAATCAAAGCGTTTCTGCTGAAAGCCTTTCATAAGGCAAAACCCCATAATTGTATGGCAAATATTTAACTTTTAATAGCATTAATGACCTTGATGGAAGTAGTTGTAGGGATTAATGAGCACCTGAGGTTAATGGAATCGGCTCCACCCAACTGATCATTAATTCAAAGCCTGTGCCCTAGATTTTGATCATTAGTGCTAAAAAACAAAATCAATTTTACATGGTTTGGGGCACCTTTTGACCAGCAACATCAACAATACAGAGTCTTAATTTTGAAAATTACCTTCCTGCTAGATTTTTTCTTTTTCTTTCTTACATTGCCCTCTGTTCAATAACATGTAAGCACTAAATGAAAATGCCAGATTTCAGCATGCTGTGTTTTGAAATGCCTGCTTTATTAAGTCCTGAGGCGTGTTGATAATAGAAGCATAACAGCTTTTTACATGAAGCACTTGCAGATTCCAAAGTCTTACAAATGGCAGTTCTTAATGGTTTGAAAGTATTTTCTAAACACTTTGGACACTGTTTGAATTAATAACTTTGGAGTTCAACACAGTATTAAATATGTTGGTTGTGTGCGTGCCCTGCTCCAGTAGGTGGTGGTTAAGGATCTGTGATCATAAACATTTGTGCTAATGGCTGATTTTAGAAACAAGTCTTGAACTTCTGGGAATTTTGAAAATACTGAGGTATATTTCAGAAAGATTCCAGTAACTTCAGGTGTTTTGCTGCAGACCACTCTTAATAGCATCCAGCCTCAGGCTGAGCAGACAAAAGGGGTGCCCCAGTATTGCTCTGGTATGGGATAAACAGGCACAGGAAACAAACATCAGCAGTCTCCTGAACTGCGTAACCTGAATACACTTGTACCTGTGCTAGAATATGCCATTTATAAATTTAAATTTAGCAATTCATTTCTGTGATGATGTGGATGCTGAGCCTCCCCCCCAAAAAACCCCAAATAGTCTGTAATTAACCCCCACCATCTACATGCAGATCAGATTATGAAGTATGAGAGCTAAAGGAAATTAATTAGCACAGTCAAATTTTTCCAGTGAATCATGGGAAATAGGGTTTTGTGTCTCAGTGCCACAAGGCACAATACAGTGGCCAAATATCCTTTTTTTTTCTGTGTGATCATAATTAAATGTGAAGTTTTAAATCAGATTTAAAAAAACATGATTGCCACAATCCCAAAGTATAAAGAAAGGAGAGGAAAATCCCTTACAGAAAATCTGTAAAAAGTGCATCTGTCTGGTTCAGTGTCAAGGTATAGATCTAAGAAACTAAAAAGTGTTTTTCTTACATTTTTGAAAAAAAATCTGCTTTATGCAGTGTTCTATCTTGGTAAAATATGTGCTTAACTTACATATTGGCTTGAAAATTCTGTAGATGTTGCACCTCTCTAGTAGATTTTTACCTTAAATATCCTCTAAATTTCATCTTCAGTATGCATGTTAGTTGACAGCATGATTTGTTTCTGCTTGGTCTAATCAGAAGTGCCTAAAGATTCCAATTGACATCTGTTTTGTTTGGGCTTTTTTATTGTTGGATTCACCTTAGAAATACTTGAACAAATACTCAAATATAGTGACATTACTGTTGTACTGTGTGAGCAAATTTCTAATCAGTTTTTTATTGTGGAGTATAACACTCTCACACAACCCCAGGTACACACTCCTCCACTTAATTCAGTAGAGTCTTATTAATGTTATTTTTTTATAGCACTGTCAGTTTTCGTCGATGTTTCTCTATGGGATTTTGTTTACTATTTCAAATACATCTGAAAATTTTATTCTAATGCATGCTTCATCCTTCCCAATGCGATGCTGGTGGGAGGCTGGTGAGGCTGTAAAAGAAATGGTGAATGCAGGGAAGGTGCAGAGAAGCCTCTGCCCTGCGCTCTGCAGCCCCATAAACAACTTGCTAACGAGCACCGGGTAATGGCTGTGGATGCTAAATAATCTCTTCCCCTGCCATTGACCGGACACGTTTAAAATATGGTAGTTTTTAAAAATTAGTCTTTCTAGGGGAAAACAAATAATTTTCCGTTTGATGTACACCACCTTTTTAATAACGTTTTATGGTATCACACAGAGGAGAAAACAAAATAAATTCAGCAAATGTAGAAATCGATAGAGAAGCTGGTATTTCCTCCGGTGAATAAAATCAATTACATCTTCAGAAGAGGTGTATCTTTAAAACGGATTAAAAGCCCCAGAGAAGGCGGGCGGAGGGAGCAGCGCAGCCATGCCCCGCGGCGGTGCCCGCCGGCTGTAGGTGTCACTGTGAACATGGCTCAGCGCCGGGCCGGGCTGGCCGCCGTGCTCCACAGCCGCCGCTCGCATGCTCTGCATGCTCGGGACACTGTGTGCCGGGCTGTTGGAGGCGCTGGCAGCAGAAGGTGACATCTGGTGACTAATGGGCTCAGATGCGGGGGCCGTTCCCAGCGCTCCGGCGGCGGCAGCTGCGCCTCCGCCGCGCGGGATGCGGCGGCCGGGGGGAGCGGCTGCCTGGGGACGATCGATGCCTTCTGATTTCCCGGGAACCACAACATGGCCCCACCGCAGACATTTTCCCAGCCCAGGGCTTCTGAGAAATGCACAGACCACCCAGCCGAGCGCGGCGCTCACTGCGTTCTCCTCTTTCCTTATCGAAACCCATCGACTTAGAAGGAAATGGCTCCACCTTATGAAACAAAGATGGACCCTGTCCAGGCACGGTCCGGGCTCTGCGTGGGTTCTCGTGTTAGACGGGGCTCTGCCAGGGTCAGCCCGCTCTGCTGCCAGGGCAGTCCCGGCTGCCCCTCTGTGCTGAAGCGGGGCTCTCGCTGGTTCCGCTGATGGGTGTTAAGGGACACGCATCTGTCCTTTCAACTCCCTGAAACAAAGACTGAGCCGGGATGAGGGACCCGTGTTTTTCTCATTTGATCTGCGGACGAAACGTGATTTATTTGTCAAATTCTTAGAAATGGCAGAGAGAAACCACAGGGAGAGCTCAGTGTTGCAGATGGTGGTGAAAACTCTGTTAGGAGCAGATGACCGTGCAAACCACACGGTGGAAAGCAAAGAAATTCATAGCTGGAAATGAGTGTTTGCAGCAGAACAGGGATTTTAAGAGGGGCTTTTTGGTGTGTGCAGGGGAGGGAAAGGGGAAGTGGGCTGCGAGGTGGTAAAGGAGCATGGCTTAGTTGTTGTGCCATCCACTACAGCTAAAAGAGAGTGTTTGGTGTTGGGAGTCACTGAAAAAAGCTGACAGAAGAAAGGAAAAACAAGAACCTGAGAACAGAAATATTTTGCTGTGCATGCATACATATGCACACAGATAATTGCATGATTTTCCATCATCCAAGCCTCTAGTGTGACAGAGGGAGGGAGGATAGTCACATGCATCAGCCCCATAAAATCTGCAAAAGCACAGTTCCTTATTCACCCATCGGCTGTTCCGAGACCTCACGCAGAGAATTACAACGAAATTCTATTTTCAGACTGACAACCCTAATGCTGCTGTGTCCTTATGTTTACTTCGGTTAACTGTCAGCCCTGATAACATGCACTGTACCACAGCTGCTGCTGTGGAAAAGAAAGCCCTCAGAGTAGCTGCTTGGGGGGAGGTATTTGGGAGAAATGAAAATATAAAAAGGGGGGG
>VWYE01017545.1:0-48454 GCA_013398995.1 Alaudala cheleensis | reverse complement strand
GGGGGGGGAAGGAAAGAAAATCTGCTTGTGTATCTACACAATGTGAAACTCAAAACAGAGATCATTCAGCTCTTGTTTTCAGCACATTACTTGGTTTTAGTCTTGGCTGATAAAATATTTAACAGCCATCTTAGCACTCAGTATAGCAATAACCAAAGAACAGTCAAGCTCTCGGCCCCCACTGACACAGAATTCCAGTGGCATGAAGTTTTCTTTTCCCCCTTCCTGTATGTTGTGTTGTCTAGCCCAGCTCCAGATGTAATGTAAAATAATAATAATAAAAAAGCCTCATTACAGCATGCCCTGTTCCTGAATTATGCATATGGAAGTTACAAATTGAACTGGCACTGCTACATTTACTGGTCAGCTTACTGTGTTTGCCTGGCTTTTAAAAATTCAAATGGCAGTCCCCAAGCAGGATGGAAATACGCAGTTAGGATGGAATCACCTTTTTTTTCTTCGTGTGGCCATAGATCAGAATGGAGTCTCTACTCCTAGGAGTGTGCTTTTTCAAAAATAAATAATAAAAACAAAATTGGTGGAAAAAATCCACATGGGAAATCTGGTGAACAGCATGAAGTACCAGGTAGAAGATTCTCCCTGTCATTCATTGCTCTCAAGTCAGGAACTGAATTAGGAAAAGTTACACTCCAGCATGTGAATTCTAAATACTGATTTTAGGATCCCTGAAAATTGTTTTTCCATGTGGGAAATTGAGAAATATATAATTAAGAAGTTGCTTTAGCATCAGCTTTCCTTGTGATGATTCATACAGAAATAGAGTACATTAATTACTAGACCATGATATGTGATAGGATCTGGGTACTTTGTGTTTTTGTTTTTTTTCTTTTGGAATTGCTAAATAGTCTCAGCTCCAAATCTGATCGAGAAGTGTCTTTTCAACATCTCTGGAGGGTTGGCCTTCATAGCCTTTTTATAAGAGGGGGAAGTATCACTTCTTGAGATTTTTATTAGATCTGTCATGGGTTTTGTTGGTTTTTTTCTATGTGCCAGCTGTCAGAATCAGGAAATTGCACCATCCATTCAGCTGCTGTTCCTAAATAAGTAAACAGGCCTAACCCTTTCTGATGGGAAACTTGCAATTTGGTGAGGCTCCAAAACTGTTCATCAAATACCAAGCTTCAACTCTTATAATTTGGAAATTATATATCCTGATGAATTTTGACTATCTAGGTTTTCATACTGAATGAATCTTAATGGTTATCAGTAAAGGTAGAACCAAGCATTATGTTTTAGCCTTTACTCAGAATGATATCAGGCACTCCTTAATTCTGATTTGCTGAATCTTTAGTACTTTCTTGCTCTGGAGCAGGGGCTTAAAATATAGGGAAGAAGTGGAAGACCTTTGGTAGAAAGAACAGATGGACACATAAGGAAAGGGGAAGAGAGAAGTGTGGACAAAAAACACTTATGAGAAATAGGAAGGACAGTGGGAAGTAGCAGCCATTAAAGAAACACTTTAGGAGAAGGAGCACAGACTGAGACTGGTGTGGCTCTACAAGCAAGGCTTTTTATGGTGTGATGTGCTTAGGTTGTGACCTTAAAACTCAGATGGAGTTTCATGAGAAACCTGGTATATTTAAAATTATTAAATTAGCTAAAAGTACACCCTTTTCCAACATCTGAATAACATTTTGTTTTTATTATTGGCTGGGATATTTTTTGAATTCTTTTTCAACAAATTATGAACACTTGAATGATAGTTGAACTTTTAATGAACTATTAAACTAAGCCCTAAACCACTTTTCTATGTATATAAATGATTTAGATTTTAGTGGTAAATAAATTAGTGTTACAACTTAGTTCCCTTCAGCACCACTGATATATGGGGGAACTTAATTGATTGCTCAGTTAAGGCTTTTGTTTCTCCATCTATTACACAGTGAAAAGTTTAATCCATTTTCATTCTCTTAATGAAATCACTGGGAACTTATTTTAACAGATGGCCTAAAATAATCTTTCCAAAATAATGAACAGGTTCTCTAGAAAAGTAATTTTCTCCAGGTAGTTGAGGAAGGCGTGTTAGATCTGTACATGTATGGATATTTGCCTTTCTGTAGAGCTTGGGTGGCAGCCTTTCTACATTTTCTGAAAGGCATATTGCAATACATTATAATAACCTTCAGAGCTTCATGTTCTAAACGTGGTGTGTGTGCCTGTTCACTAGGGCTTTGTCTGACTGGTCCTCCTGCAGTCCCTTGGGAACTTGTTACTCCTATCTGTAAGAGCTGGGAAATAGATCTGTCAGCCTCATGCTGTGTCTTTAGGTGCTGATCCTTGCATTTTCTGTTCCTTTTTCAAGTAATGGGCTGAGGCAGAGTGGTTGTGGCCATGAAAGCCAGTGTGGAAGGCATTTAGGACACAGCCAGACCTTCTGTATCCATCAGTAACAGCTAGAGAGAGATGGAAAAGAACACGTTCCTTTTTATGTGAAATAACTGACCTTGCCATACAAGGCTAAAAACCTTGGTAAAAGATGCTAAACTACTTGTAGTTGAGATTTTTTTTAATTGGAGACCTGGTGGGATGATAAAAAGGGCTTAAAAGAATTAGAAATCAGGGAGGGTTTGTACATTTCCCTGCATGAACCTGGATCCGTAACGTGGTTTTTTGCACATAAAACCAAGTTTTCAGTGTTCAATATTATCAATTAAGCACTGCACAATTGTTTCTGTGTCTCTATTGCTAATAACCTACACTGCTAAATGTGAGAGAATGGCAAAAATCCAGTTTGATTCTGACTGGACTTCAAGTAGCAGAGATTGAGATTCTGCTTGCAAGTCATGCTGTTAGGACTTCTAGGTGCCTCTGCTAATGATGTGGGAGTGGCAGGGATAGAGTGGAGGCAGAGCTACTCTCTCCCTCAAGCCAACTCAGTTTGAGGCCCACCTTAAGCTAATATGAGGGGGAAGCTTCATAGCAATTTGAGAATTTGCTGTGGTAGTGGAGCCTTCTATTTGGATGAGCTTATTGATGAGGGAGACTGCGAGAAGTTCCCGTTACTTCCTGGGCTGTGGCTGCTCAGATGATGCAGTGAGGTGATGCTTTGAACCCTTCCTCTGGAATGTGTTCTTCCATGTGAAAGGGAATGCCTGCTCAAGTGCAGGCTGTGTTCAGTTGAGATGAAGGTAGATTTCTCTTACCTGAATTGCTTTCTGTAAAGTGTTACTCTCCTTTATAGAGCCTTTCCACCACTTCTGCTACTGCAACAATTATAGATTATGTACCTGATCATACAAAGTCTCTACCTTGACGCAGTCATGTCTGTTGAAGATGAGAGTGCTCTGAGAGGGAACCTTCACTTTTCTAACTGAAATCTTGTTTGAAGTCCTTGTGTGAAGATAGCTGTAAGCAAATACAATGAATGAGTTAGTTTATTGTCAGAAATGTTTGTGTTATTCTGCAGTTATGAATGCTGCACTGTGCTTTGCTAGACAAATTAACATAGTTAATAACACTACAATGATAAGGCTTTTACTGTTTACTGAAAAACATTTGGCTCTGGTGTCTCTGGGGATTCATTTGGAATATCTGTATTTTCACAGCTGCAAAATACAGGTGGCGTGGGCTGTTGTTGAATGAGTATGACATGTTTTTCAAAGGCAGAAAAATGAAGTCAACAGTCACACGACTAATTGACAATCATTAGTGAGTTGATCTTTTGCACCAATTGTTGGTTTAAGGCTTGAAAAATCTATCATTATCCCTGACAGCAAAAATTAGCCTGGTGAGATTCCAGCTCTCAGTTGACTAATTAACTTTTCTAATGCTGATAGACTTCCACCAGGTACACCTAGGAAATAATAGCTGTGGTAGGAATCCTCAGATAGCTCTTCATTTGAATGTAGTCCCTCTTGGGAGCTGTGGTGCCTGGAGATGGGTGAGCAGTCTGTCAGCATCAGAGGTGTTAAGCACAGAGAGCACTCGCTTGGTTGCCTTAGAAAAGAAGGTGGTCATGTCTAAGCTGAAATATCTGAATTCCAAAAATGCCTTCTGGATTAGGGAGCTAGCAAATACTATCATAAAAAATATACACAATGTTGTAGATGCTTCTGATTTCTGTGTGGTTGTGTTTGTTTTTTTTTTTAAACAGACACTGTTATGTTTATGGTACTGATACAGCAAAATCCTTTTGAAGAAAAATGTTGCAAATCTGCTGTGTTTGTGTTTCTACGATAGCTGAAATTTCATTTTTAATCCTGTATTATTTGACTAACTTTGAAAATTACAGTTCTAATTCTGTAACAGCAAAATTCTTACTGAGAAAAACACTGCAGTTAATAGAGTTGAATTAAGGTAGTAGAGGTAGACAGACTAAGGAATGAGTTTTGAAGATAATGTGTCTATAGCTTAGAATTTTTCAAATCTTATTTGAAGAAATAGTGTCTATTTCTTTAAATGAGTATGACCAATTGATTGGTATTTCACAACAGAAACGTAGAGGTCTTTTAAGAAAAAACCTGATGTTTATTTTCTTGATTGAGGATGAGCACAAATGGCTTGTGAATAGTGGTAAATAAGGAAGTGTAACATGAAAGGCACTGTATGACACAGTACCAAGGTATGAGGCACATCCATTTTATTTCTTAAGAATTTTTTGCTTTATCTAGCTCTTCACTAAGCTAAGACTGAAACAAGGATACATTTTTGAATATTATCCAGTTACACAGCTTATGCTCTGCACCCTGATGTCTGTCACATAATTTGGGCAGTCACATGGCTTTGTACTCTAATTTATTGCTATCACAGACTTTCACCAGCAACCTAATGAATGATAATCATTAGTTTTATCTTCAATTTGACCACATCTGGGTGTTCTGTAGGGGAGTACTTTCACATAACTGATCACCCACTCACACTGTACTTGAAATAGAATTTTTAGTGGAAATATTGGTATCTTGTTCAAATGTGATAGTGCCAGACTTTGATGTTGGTTAACGGCAGAGTTTCAATTTCAGGAACAACTTAATAAATGCTTGCTTGTGTTTGTATAATGAGAGAATGATGACAGGCTTAAGGCCCAGGGTATTTTTCTGTTTGCTTCTGGTTGCCTCCCCTACACCAAACTACAAAGATTAAAAAAGCAAAAAAACCCCACCCCAAACTAAAGCCCCAAAACACCCCCAAAACCCAATAAGAACTAAACCAAGAGTCAAAACCAAAATACCAAAGCCAAAACCTGGAACCCACAAACCAATGTGATGATGACCAAGGTTCAGGAGTCACCTTTAGGTGACCAGAAGTTGCTGATTTTACACACCAGAGTCAAAATCATTACTCAGTGTGTAAATCAAGTGTGCCCCACACTGCTGACAGGTGAAGAATGTATGAACCTCAGAGCCTCTTGCAGTGAATGAAAGGGATTTCCCTTTAAGGACAGGTGATGGACATGTTAAGATTATTTGTTTGTACTTTGAAAGCAAAAGAATATTAATGAAAGGACTCTTCATTAATTAAAGGCACAGTATAGCAAACTTACAGGTGATAAATGGGATGGGTCTGGACTCAACTGCCCAGGCTCCCAGGGCAGGGCAGGCCCTGCCCTCCTCAGCTGCAATAGAGAGAGCAGGACCAGCCTGGTCACCCTGTTCAAATGCCAAAGTACTCAATCCTCTATCACCTTTCAGTGTACATGTGAGTTTTGGATGAATAAGAATTGGCATGTGTGTGCACTTAGTGTTGAGTACATGGTTCAGTGCTGCTCTGAATTGCAGTTTAAAAAGCTGAAGGAATCTGGTCTTCAGGTAGTCTGAGTCATGAATACATAAATGGCTGATCTGTTAGTAATGAATGATTGTAGTCCTTTATCTCACAATGGTATAGAAGTGTTTCTTGTGCACTCAGTTTTTTCAGCTAAGTGACTTCTCCGTGTGTTTAATGTATTTGCCAAAATCCTTACTGCAGAAGTGTGTTCTGCTTGTGATTGGTTCTGTCAGTCTGTCCTGCAGCCCTCAGTATTTCTTAGCATGTGTTGGAGTAGCTGGTGTGGGCAGTTTGGATGCTCCTCTTGCAGACTGGTGGCTAAGGACAAAGTCTTATGTTGAATCCATTCTGTGAGTTAGGGGGAAACCAGCATGAGCCCCTCAGCACTTACACAGACATTTAACTTGCTACATGTTCAGCATCAGAAAGTCACGTACTCCAGCACTGATGGCATTTCAAAGGCTTTTTAGAGAAACAGAATGTGCAACATGAGAACTAATCCCTTAGATAATTGCAGATGCTACACTGCGTCATGTTTCAGTGCCGGGAGTTTCTGCACTCCAGCGCTGGATACATCACTGACTCACAATGTTGTGTTTTATCAATGTACCTGAAAAGTCTCTGTGAAAATCTTGCAATCTGTTCATTTCCTCTTTTGTAATACAGGATTTAAATGGTTTATTTCATAGGAAAACTAGTTAATGCACTGCACAATTCTGTGCATTTCAAATTCTCTGCACTTCAGATACTGCTGTGTAACTGGAATATGTGAAATAACAGTGTGCCTCAGTTCTCATGCAGTACCAATCAGCTTCTCTCTAGTCATCATATCCCCTCCTCCCCCATTAATTAATTTCTTTCTTGGTGTGCTGGTTTAAAATTACCTAATTACCTGTAAACAAAGGGAAACATGTTTCTCGGGTTTTTAAATGGTGGAGTTTAATTTTTACTAATCTTATTAAATAATAATATTAATAAGACTTAACAGTTCTCATACAAAGAGAAGGAGTGCTCTATAGAAAACATGAATACATTTAGCCAGTGTAAAACAGCTTGAGCTATTTTCATTTCCACTGTGTATTATGTATTTAAAAAAAAAATCAGACATGAGAAAATTAATTTTAACTTCATGATTTATGAATTATTAATTCCTTATGACTGGGATTATTTACATACTGAATAGTAGTTAGGCAAAGAGCAATTGGAAAGGTCTTGCTTTATCAAACTTTAAGAAGCCAAAATACCAGGCTGCTGCCCATTTGTGGGGTTGTGTTTTTGCTGTTGGATTTTGCTTTGGATTTTTGTTGGTTTATTTTGACAATCAGATTTCCCATGCAGATATGTGTACTCTTGGAAAAGGTAGAATTTTGACTTTGATGTTCCCTGCTTTATATATTCCTCTAGATCTCCCGGGAACACTTCAGCAGTTTTATGTTTTGAGTATCTATTGAATATGTTCTGTTGGACAACTGGTATCTTAAACTTGATATCTCAAATTCAATTGCTTTCCTGTCGCTCTGCTTCCCTTTCTGTTTCTCAGAGTAACTTCTGTGTTGCTGTAACCAACTCCTGCTGGATTTTTGAGCCCTCCACTGATTGATTTTGTGTAGCCTGTTTGATTTTGTGTAAAATTTTATTCTATTTGTTGCTCTTTAGATTCTTAAATAACAGACTCCTTCCTTCTATGCTATGTTTCTTTTTTCTTCTTCTTGTCTGGACTGTTGCCTTGAGACTGTTGTTGTAATTCTGTAGCCCACCTCCTTCCTGTTCTTGGCCCTTGGCCTCATCTTGGGGCAAGTTTACCCTTCTCAGATTGTTTTCATGGCTCAGTCATCAGTCTTTAGAGGAAGGAGACATGGATATAGATTATATTTTATCTATAATTCCTATAATATAAGTAATATGTTGCCATAGTTCTTCATACTCTTAAAAGAAGTTGAAGTCTTGTTTAAAGCTGTGTACATGTTTAATATGCATATTTCTGGTTGTTGTTGGAGCAGTGTTTGTCACAATTTGTGCCTTAAAATTACAGCTTCCTACAGAAAATCATGGAATGGCTTCAATGGGAAAGGATGTTAGAGAAACCTTCCACCAGACCAGGAAGGTGTTCACCAAGCTGCCCTTGAATACTCTTAGGAACAGGACATTCCCAACATTTTTGGGCAACCTCTTCCACAACCCACAGGGTGAAGCATTTCTTTCTAGTACTTGATCTAAGTTTGCCCTCTTTCAGTTTAAAGCCATTCCCTCCTATTAGATCTTTTCAGAAGTCCCTCTCTGGCTTTTTTCTAGGCCACTTTTAGGTGCTGGAAGGTGCTATTAAGATCTACAGTTCTACTTGGAGAGGGAGATTCAGTCTGCCCCATTTTCCCTGGTGTGGACTATCAATTGCTTTTAGGCTTTTATTTGCTTTAGTTTTGCAAACTTCTGTGCTCACCTAGGAATTTTGACAGTTTCTAGAGTCGATGGGGAGTAATGATGTTATCAAGTGCCACTGCTGTTGGGAAGTCTCATCTGAGGAACTTCATGCTGTAATTTTCAAGTCAAGTTATAAAAATGCTGAGACATTAGTGACACTGTAATATTTTGGAGTATTTTATGTGATATGAAAGTACCTAGGGATCTTTGGTAATAGGATCTCAAAAGGTGTTCAATACTTGTACTAAATTGCAAAGGAAAGAATACAGGCTTGAATATTATTCTTTCCTTAATGCCAGATGGATTAGTGTTATAATAATGAATATCCAAGGAATTAAAAGTGATTTGTCACTTTTTGCAAAGGGTTGCCCAGAATAGTAATCCATCATTGCTTTTTCACAAAAGAAGCTTGATCTGTGAATGTGATGTCAGAGATAGAGTAAAAATCTGTATTGCCACTGTTAACAGAAATGCAGGGTGAGCCCTGTCAGTTTAGCAGCAATAGAGACAGAACTGAACTGTGTAGTGAGATTACACTGGTTCCAGTAATGGGTTAACTTGGCTCCCAGTTGCTGTCATGCATGACTATCCTGTTCTTCCCTGCAGTGTGCAACAAGCAGATGGAATGGTCAGCAAGTCAGAACATGAAGCGTTGGAAAGGTCACGGTACTACAGGATGCCGCTGTCTTTCTCATCTGTCTTACAATTAGGGTATCTTGTTCTTGTAGTGAGAGTCATAATGAGGGCTCTAATGAATACAGTGTGTATCTGTTCCTCTCACCCAGAAGCTGAAAACAAAGGACAGGTGGATTTGTACTAATGAGGCACGAGGCAAGGCAGCTTTTATTTATGTGGGCAAATGTTTCTCATTCTTGTAGTTGTACTTGGAATTCAAGAGAAGAGGAATTATTAGATGAACTCTTGAATGAAAGTGGGTTACTTAAAGACTGTTTTGAGTCTTCAGCTTTTTGAGGTTGAAAAAAATTTGATCAGTTTGCATTATTAAATAAATATTTAGCCAAGATGATGATGGTTAGGGTAATGGGTTTAGGTTCATGGGACTCGGGTCCTGGCTACAGAACTCATGTAGAATTTAGAGAAGATTATTCAGTGTCAACTAGTTTTTATACACACCACTTGAGCAAACTCCCCCATGCATCAGGGAATGCAGAGTACCTGGCTGAGGGGCTGACCTGCTCTTTGAGACCAGAACACGGGAATGTGAGGCCTTTGCTATAACTGGATAAACATGGGTGATGGAGAAAAGCTATGCTTATTTAAATCTGATCCATGGCAGAAGACTTAGACAGTGATATTGTAAAAAGATTTCAAGAGCTATTTTTTCGGTAGAGCTGGTCAGTATTGGAGGTATGTCAATAGCAGAAACATGGGAGTTTTCCAAATATTTTTTGTGGAAACTTAATTTTTTGTAAGGAGGAAAAATATCAGAAATGGACATGGATGTTCTAGTCATGTGGTGTGTATTTTGACTGTGCAGTTCATGGGAGGAAAATGATGGATGATATACAAGAAAACTTGCTGAGTTATGTTCTACAGTTTTTCTGGAAGCTGTACTGTGCCAAAATTCATTCTGGGTCTTTGTCTCTGCCAGCTCACAAGCTGGATTTCTATGATTATATGTTAAGTCTTTTGCACTGTCATCAATATCTTATAGCCAAGTCAGGATGTATTTTAGACAGAACATCTAAAGATGAGTGCAGGGAATCTTTCCACTGACTTCTTTGAGTCTCACTGTAAATCACTCTTCAGGGCATTACAAGTAGAAGGTCTGGAGGCAGGAGTGTATTTGCTTATCTCCTTAACCTCTTGAAATGCTAGAGGTGGTTGAATCCTTATAACTTTAGACTTTCAGAGACTTTTATCCTTACCTCACCTTTCCTCTTATCCAATTCCACCCCTAACCCATCCTTCCTCAGTTTGATTTCAGCCCCCATGCTTTTTCACCATGCTAAATATTTTGTTCTGTCTCTTCCTCCCTGATGGGAGGAGGAAAATGATCTGATTAGCTTTACAAATTATGTTTTGAAAACAAATACACGATGTAAGGAGATAAATAACTTTAATATTTTGTATCTGCAACGTCATTATTTGCTGAGTGCTAAGTTCAGAATTTTTTGTTAGAGCATCCTTTTTAAAATACTTAGGCAATATAACTCTGTAAAAATTAATCAGAGAACCAAGCTGATATTTCTGAATACTTCATGCTGTTAAACTTAACACTGAAATGTCAAATCTCTCCAGTTTTTCAGGGGTCCTACGTGGGAATGGACTCCACTGAAGGATTTGACCCTGAGTTTACATAATCCCCAAATAGCAAGGCTTGTATTCTTAAGGTTAAATCATACAAGCTAATTTTCTGTTCTAATTAGACTAGCAAGAAGCCCTTAGAACTATAAAGAGTCAGTTATTTACTTAGCTGAGTTGATTGACTTTTGCTATTGCCTCAAGTGAAGGGGAAATACCAACAGGATCACGTTGGTCTTTGGTCACAGATGAAATTATTTCCATAAAGCACAGGTAATAATACCTATTTCTCACTATTGTAGATATGCAGGTATTACTGGGAAGGTGTCCTGATATGAAAGGGTTGCTTTATTAGGTTACACTGTTGCTGTAAATGTTTCCTAATTATCTCTGTTATGGTAAAAATCTGAAAAACTGTAAATTGAGTGCTTTGCATAATTTATAAAAGCTATGAATGTTTCCTAATTAGTTCTGTTAGCTTAATGATACTGCAGCCTCATTTTTCCATGGCCCTAAGCAATGACCTTTACCCTCCCCATTTTTAGCACTTTCTTTTAGTTCAAAAACATGTGGTGACCTTCCTCATCTCGAATGATCTTTGGCAGAAATAATGCTTTGGAAAATGTTACAAATCCTTTCTCCCTTCTCCCTTTGAAAGTAAAGAAATGGCCTGCTTTATGCAGGCAGAGTTAAAGCCTGATTTATACAGATCCTCTGAAGAATGCTGGTGAAGTGCATTCCTTCAGTGTTTTCATAGAAACTGATGTGAGCTGCATTAGCAGAAGATGTGAAAATGGTGAGGTGGGGGGGAGAAAAACCTCTCTCAAAAGGATTCTAAAATAACATTTTGCATCCTCGAGTAATTCCAGCTCTCCCTGGCAACCATTCATTTCTTCTGAACAGCAGAAGTTTGCAATATGAAAGTGGATTGGCTTGCTTTTCCCAAGGGGCTCTGTATCTCTTCATCCACCGCCTAGGGTAAAAAGCAATGCATACGTTTACAATATAAATGTGATTTAATCGACCTCCCTGTCAGAGAGAAATGGCAAGCATATCAAACAAGCCCAAGATGTTAGGAAGAAAAAAATCATAAATTATTCCAGTGATGAGTTTCTGAGCAGCATTTTGGACTCTTAGATGATTCTATGTAAAGCTGTTCCTTGAAACAATAATTAAGATAATTCTGTGTGACAAGGAGAAAAATGTTCAGCTTTGTATGAAATGTGCTTTATGTTTAAGAAGCTGGATGTTCACTGTATTGATCAGAATTTCCCTTAGCTGCTGCAATGGAGAGCTAAAACTAATTGAATGATACACCATTTTATTTCTAAGTCTTTATTTATTTTATCCTACACAAAATTAGTTGGCTTCTAAGTCAGGAAGGTGATAGGTTTTTTTTGTGGGTGTGACTCTGTGAATATATACTGTGAGGTCTTCAATAGTATTGTCTTTTAAAATTGCAAATATAGATTTGTGAGGAAAAAAAGTATTTATTATTATTTATATTTTTGTTGCTTGAAAGACACTTGAGTTTTCCTGAGGAGCTAAGCAAAAGGGATGAGAAGGTGCTCATAAAATCATTATGCCTCTTAGTTTGTCTGTAAGAACCCTTTCCGGATTTTTTTCCTTAGGCGTGAAAGCATGGGGGGTGTTATATGCTTTATTTGTTAAAAATAGAGGAAAGCTGGGAAAAGGATTCTTTTGGCTGATGAGACATTAATAAATACCTTATTGAAGTATGAATCAAGCCACAGGGACCTGAGTTTGTAATTCCATACTGGGATCCAGATCTTTTTGTGCAGAGTATCTGGTGGTGTCAGTTTAGGATTACTGGAGGGGTCCAACTGTGTTGAATTTCTGCATACCAGAGAGATGCCATGGCTGGATTTTCAGGCCACTTTGCCTGAACCAGTCCTTAAACCAGTCCTGACTTTGACTGGTTATTATTTTAAATGCTATGCCTTTGCATGTATTTTTTCAATATTCATGTAACAGTGCAGTAGTTGGTGGAAACTTTAGTTTTACCATCTATTCTTTACACCAGCAATTTGGCATTTTGACTTCTTTTTTTAGTTTACTTAATCCTTTTGATAGTGAAAAATGCTTCCTGTTGATCAGTGATCTTCATTATGCTACTGAACTTGTGCATTGGTTATTTTTTATCTTTCTCCTTTTTTTTTTTCCCCATTGGGGGCTTACAACTCTATTTGCAACTTTTATTTAAATCTCATCCCCATTATCACTTGATTCACATCTTTGTATAACCTACCCCGAGGTTTTGGTTAAAACCAGTGATGTTCTAGTAGATCTTTTCCAAGTAATTTGGCCCATTTTAAAGTTTTGACCTGGTGTGCTATGTCTCTTTCAGGTTACTTTGACAGAATGTGTAGTTTTTGAACTTTACACTTAGATTCTTGGCTCTAGCACACTTTGAATTACTGCCTTTCTCCCCTTCTGGTGAATAAATTATAGTTCCTACCTCTTAGAGCACTGTCATACTGTAATCCTTTGCTGACCTCATGTTCTTAATTCACTTGAAATTTCCTGGTATTTAGCTTAGCCCCTTGTGTGGCTTTGCTTTCTTCTTTGGTGCATTTTCTTTTTGTGCTCCCAGAACTTCAATACGTAATCCTCCCAGTCTTCTTTTGTACCTGATATTCTACCTCTTGAAGGTTTTATAGCAGGCAAGACTGCAGTTTAAGTAATTCCTTCTGTCTTTCTGAATTCTTCTTATCCTTTTGAATTGAATGTGATGATCCCAGTGTTCCTGCCCCTCACTATTGTGTGCAGTGCCAAGCTGTCCCTGTGCTTCAGCCTGCAGCTTCCCTGCTAGATTGTCCTGTCTGATGTGCTTTGGGGCAAAGGGCAAGTTTAAGATGCTATTTATCATTTTTTAACATGTAGGCCATCCCTCCTTTATGTTTTGCTTTTACTGAATTAGAGGTTGTTCTTTAGTGCTTCTCTCTGCCATTCCAGTAGGTTTAGTGCCTCATTTGCTCTGCAGGGCACTTCTGCAGTACTTCGGGTGTTCTGTCCAACGTGTTCCTCTCCTTTTATCACACATCTCCCATCTGGGATATTGATTTCCTCTCCCCACCCCCACTGTTATCCCCAGTCTTTGTGCTTTAAAATACTCTGTTTCTAGTGAGGATCTCTGTTCTGTGCTCAGCCTGCTCACAAGTACATGGTGTGCATGTACATCCTTCATGATTTTACACTCAGGATACCTTTCCCTATTGCCTGTGCCTCGACAGGCAGACCAGGCTCTCTCAGGGCTCTGTGCAGACGTCAGTAGATGTAAGGTTAGATCCTTGTGGTTTGTCTGTGTGATCTAAGGTGGTATCCCTGCAGAGGGATGAAGAGATGGACATGTCTGGGATCTCCACAGCATTCAGTTTGCACAATAAAGAGGAGGGGATGGTATTTCACTGATGGTCCTGTTCTTTGCAATGCTGTTCTGTATGACTTGTCTTGGTGCAGGAATGGGTGCTGTAATGAGCAGTTGGTACTAACCACCTGCTCCCAAAAGGTGCTGGAGGATGGGGTTAGAAGTGCATGGATGAAGATCAGAAGCACAGCCCTCTGTTTTGTTAGTGCACTGGCCTCTTGGAAAGGAAAGTGACTGTGCCACACTGCCTAGTGAGCTGTGGCAAATGAAATAGTGTGGAAATGCCTCTTTCCCTGAGCTCCCA
The DNA here is from genome assembly GCA_013398995.1 of Alaudala cheleensis. Lineage (NCBI taxonomy): Eukaryota > Metazoa > Chordata > Aves > Passeriformes > Alaudidae > Alaudala > Alaudala cheleensis. The sequence continues at coordinate 34,355 of VWYE01017545.1, read as the reverse complement.
TTCTTTTTCTTAAAGAAAGGTTTTCTTTTAAAATGTACTGTGTCACAATGAATAGATGCTGATGGCACCTGGTGTAAAATAATTGTGTTGGATTGACACGCTGAATGAATCAGATGCTGATGTTGTGCACTGCGATGAACAGAGCAAGAAATCTCAAGAGCTTGGCTATTGTGTAAGAGTTAGGCTGATTGCTTGATGTAACCTCTGTGAGTCATGCTAGGTAAACAGTGAGATAATGGGACTAGCTAGGGTTGGAGCAGCATAAACCTCTGTGACATTAGCAGGAAATTGTTTTTAACTCCAAACAGATGCAGGTTCTTGCTTAAGAATTGCAGTTTGCATAAAATGCAAGATGTCAGAGCTACTGTTTTGCTAAGTATAGGATTAGGGTACAATATCATGTGAAATGTAGCAAAATCCACAGAAAGTTTCAATTGGTGATTAAATGGCTTAAAACCAGAACCATGCTCATGAAAACACTTATCTCACAAGACCTGGCATACAGTAGGATAGGTCTCGTATTATTGTGTCCTTTAAATCAGTGTCCATAGCTATCTGCAGCTGCATGGACTTTTATTGTACAGTTTCTTGAAGCCTTCAGTTTTTCTCAGCTCAGGGGAAAAAAATTGATTGCTGTATTAGTTCTTCATGTTAATGTCAGCAGGCCCTGTTGCAAAGAGTCTGATGTAGGGGCTGGATCACAGAGTGGTCAATAGCAAGGTATATAATTAAGGACAAGCACTAATATATCTGTCATAACCATAGAAACAGTCAAGTTGAACTATAGGCAGGAGCGTATTTGTGTGAGTTTGATGCAGATGCATGTGGCACTCGGGATGTTCCCTGTGTGACTGATTCAATGATAATAATTGAAGACTTACAGAGATGCAAAGAGGCATGAGGAAGAGCATAGCAAGTAGAAATTAAATACACAGCAGAGAGATCTGTGTTTCTGACTGGATTATTTACATATTCAAATTTAGATGGAGAACCTTCTCTTATTCAGTAAATTAGCTGTAACCAACAATAATGTAACCAACCCCCCCTCCCCTAAACTGCAGTGGTGGGAAGGAAAGGTTGTTACTCATTTTTGTTTCCTTTCATTTTCATGAAAACAGTGCTAAAAAGAGGCAGAGTTTACAAATCATCATTGATTGGTAGGAAAAGAGTCTACTTGAACAATAAACACTGTAGCTGAAGAATACAGTTAGGGACCTGGCACATAGTTGATATTGCTGTGAGCAGATGGACAGTAAGCACATTGACTGCCAAATATCCCTAAACCCCACACACCAGAACATAGCAGGATGATTTGAGTGACTGATAGCTTGCTAACTGCTTCCTAGCATTTGTTTTTTAAAAATAGTTGGATATGGAAACTTATATTTTTGTATATATGTTTATAAATAAACGTATATGATCCTCATGAGAAGGTTAATAGTAACGGTGACCTTGTGCTTATGTCACATGGATAACCTGCCACTTTACTGATATTACTGATTGATGATGCAAACTGTGGCCCAAAATCTGATTGTCACAGCAGTGACAGCATCCTCTGTCAGGGACACCACCTCTGTCAGGGCAGGACAGAGCAGCAGAGCTGAGCACCACAGGGTGGATACAGGAGAACCTGGCTGTTCCTACCATCTGGTGGCCAGCAAGTGTTTCTAGAAAGCAGAGCAGCATTTCTCAACTGGTGGGCTGTGGCATTTGAAAGTGAATGAGATATATTGACAGTGGCTGTCAGAAGAAATGAAAAAGACATTGTTACAAGTCTTTTTATGATACAAGGCAAACTGAATTCCTTCACACAGCGCTGCCCTCAAGGCCGAGTAGCTGTGAGCCTGTAGCAAGTTAGTAGTACTTCAGGTTTTTCTCAATGGTATGTTTTTACTCTGACTCTTACAAGTAATGCTGGACTGTTGTGGAAAAAAAACCTTTTGAGTATGGATATTTTGACATGGAGTCTTTGTTCTGGACAAACAGCTTCCTCAAAGTATATACCTAAATTCTTCATGTGTGGTGAACTGCTTAGGGCAGAATCAATTTCCATTCAGTTTTTAACTTTCTTCGATGTCTATAAGACACAAGTTGGGATAATTTAGTGAGTTTGTCTTCAAACCATGAGGGTGGATTGATATTCACCGTGTGTTTTACTGAGCTTGTTTTCTAGAGCTCCAGCAAATGGATTTTATGTTTCACTAAAAGGAATAGTCTGTTGTTCCTGGGCTTTTGTCAGTCATTAAAGGGATGGTATTTACCTGCAGGTCTGTTCAAGAATGCAGGCTGCCTCTGCAGCCCTATAGGGACTAAGGAAGGACCTTTATTTTCCCAGAGATGGGTGGTTTTTTTTTTTTTTTTGATTGTCTAGAGATCTGGAAAACACAGTGGTGTCTTTTAGCAGAATAACATGACTGAGTTTTTCTCTATGATTCTGATATATTTTGGAACTTCAGCTCCATTTAAAACGAACTCAAGGAAAAGGAATTCTACATTTCAGCTGTTTGCATCTTAATGGTTATTTCATGCTGTTCCTTAGGTGGCTTTCATTTCCTCTCTTACGCCTTTTCTCCCTTCTTTATAATATTATGATCAAGCTTCTCTTGAAGCTTTTTCTCTTTGGATTGCTTGCTTTCATGAATATGGTTACCATCCTGAAGATAAGTCTTCTGATCCACAGGCTCTTTAGCTCACTTGTGGACTTCTCTGATCATTAGAGACTGTTCATAAAGGGGAGAAAAGTACAGCTGAAAGGAAGAATTCCCCTTAGTGACTTATAAAGGAAATGGGCATTGAAAGGGCAAAGCAAAGATACTGCATCCCTCACTAATCCAGCCAAGAGATTAATAGCAAAGATAAAAATAGAAAAATATAATTATTCTAACTTCATTTCCTCTCTTGGAAAATGTAAGAGCAGGCAAGACCTTCGCAACCCTGATTCCCAGGTTGCTATCTCCCTATCACACTTGTGTGACTTGAAGCGCATGGAAGCCTTAGTAGTAAAACTAAGTGAATAATTCATGGTGAGCAGCTTATTTGATGAATTACTGAAGCCCCTTTTTCTGTTTGTGCAGATGACAACGTCTTTCAACTTATGTATTATTCAAATTTCCACAACTTTTTTTTTTTTTTTTATGTATGCTGATATAAGGTGAGGAGCTTTCTAGGTACTGAGAAGTAACAGACTCTGGATGCTGCAGCTGGTCCCCAAAACCATGTTGGGAGTGTCTGTGTCTCCCAGTTGGCTGAGCATAACCTTTTATACTGAAGAAAAGTATTCAGAAAAGAGCCAGTGCTCGTGCTTTGTTTTCCAAAGCAAAGAGACAGCAATGAATTTGAATTTCCCTGTAATTGCTTAATCTCTTCCCTTTCTGGATCACAGAGGCATTGGGTGAGGTGTCATTCATTCAGATGAAAGGCTACTGTAAGATATATTGGCTGTGGGTGGATTTCAGGCTTAAATTTCTCCTGTTACACTCATGGAAAGTAGGGGCTGAGTGTTTACAGACATAGCAGGGCAAGGGACAGTCAGGTGCCTATCTACTGATTCCAATATCTTCCGTGTTGGAACCACATAAAAAGTGTATTTTATTTTTATTTCCCTGAAATTTGTTTTGCTTTTCTGTGTCAAGTGTTGTCACGACCCCAAATCATCACCTTTGTGGTGCAAAGCCTTTGTGTGCTTAAGTAATAGTGAGAAAAAGTTATTAGGATTTGTAAACCCAATATTTTTGCAGGAAGTGTGATAAGCCAGTTCTTAATTGAATGTAGGTAGTAAGGAGCAGATCTACACTGGCACTGACCTTAGTGAAGGAAAACTGGATTTGGCAATGGAGAACTGATAAAATCAATTGGTAGATTGAATAAGGGAAGAATATTTGGTAGTGTGTAGACCAGGCTCAGATAATATTGCAGAAACAGAGGTTAAGCATTATAGCTTTTATTCATGTTTAATTATCAGGGAGAGGCTTTGTGGACATTTGAGACAAAGTGCTTGGAGGGGACAAGTAAGAGCCAAGGGGTTGTTAGCAAATAACATCCTTAAACATTCAGGAGAGAGATGAATTTGTAGTGGTGACCCTCAGCAATTCATTCTCTAAATCTTTGTTTTCTGTTTTCCTGAGTGTTGCACTTATCATAGCGACTTATCTAACTGTATATAATTATTTTTAGTTTTGTAAGAAAAATAGAGAAATTGCTGTATAATTGACATGATGTTTTATTTTGTCCATTTTTTACTTTGATTAGAATAGAAGGTGAGAAGTTATGCCTTGATGAGATAGATGTGCCTTGTTCACACAAGAATCTTTTAGCAAAGGTATCCTCAGAGCTCATCTTCAACTGTTCTGCATTTACTGCAGAGGTGAAGAAATTTGTGCTGCATACTCAGGATATATGACTTCAATTAATGTGGGGAAAAATTAGTGTTGCTTGTTTCTATGTGAAGCATGCAGTGGTAGGAAAGAATTGACAGAAATGGGGAATGCAATAAGTTAAGGGTGCAGTTTAACAAGGTGTCCAACGAGTGTCACAAGAAATTATTTGAGATTTTACTTGACTTATACCTTCTGATTTTCCTTAGAAAAGGAGTTGTTTCCATAGTAACAGCCACATTACATGGTTCTATACTTATGATACCTCTGAGATAGACCAGCATCACAAAGAAATATACTTCTCAATATGTCATATAAAAACCCTGTACTTGTTAGTAAGAAAAATCTTATTTTCAGCAAAGTGAGACACTTGTTTGAGGTTTCTAGGCTATAGTTAATTTATTTATACTCTTTTTCTGTTCCTCCCTCATTTATTATAGGTGGTGCTTATATTGCTGCCTATTAAGATGCCTGACACTAAGAATTGTAGGCTTTTGTCTTCAGCTGCTTACAGCTTTACCAAATATTAACTGTTTAGACTCATATTTTCTGGTCCAAGTCTCTGCCTTGTGCAGAGTCCTTTTGGAATATTTTATAGCAGTGCAGCTATTTCTGGGAATTATTATTTCTGGGTGTGTGTTTTCCTTTCTTTCCTAGTTTAATTGCTTGTTGATTCTTTTTTGAAGGAGTCTTTATTCCTTCTGGGGGAAAACCTGGTGTGGCTTGTGCCTTTTGCTGTGTGTCCTCCTCATGGCTCCAATCCCCCATCCTGACACTTCACTCATTTGTAAGGATCTGCAATCTCTTAGTATCTGAGTCAATTCCTGACTTTTGAATGCTTCTGGTAGATCTTGGTAATGTGCTGCTAAAACATACATGTTTTTATTGTGTGTGTGTGCATACAGACATAATGCATATTTATGCACTTAAATTGATTTCACTGGTTGTCTGGAGAATGACAGGTATAACAGTGCTAATCCATTTGTGTCAAGGAGTAACAGATCAGAAAGAGATATTAGAATAATTGGAAAATGAAGACGGGATAGAACTCTAGCTCTTAGCAATTCAACCAGTCAATGAAGAATTCGAATGGGTAAGGAGCTCGGTTGTCAGAGTGTGTTAATTTGCAGCCTGTTCAGAAGCTGCCATGGAGACTGTTAATACCTCAGATGCCCCTTAATGAATTTTAAAAACAATGTGCACTGGTTTCTGCAGACTGGAATGCTGTATTCTGATTCATTCTTGTCACAAAACATACAGAGGCTCTATTTCTGAGTTCAGTGCTGTTCAGTGCATGCAAAATTATTTTTCTGGTCCCTGGTATAGCGCACTAAGATATTTTCCTGTGTCTTCATGTTTCAGTTTCGTACTTTCTCTTTTGTGTTTTTGTTTTGTTATTTTGTTTGTTTGTTTTTTATTACAAGCTCTGTGTCTGTATTGCTAAGCTACACAATAATGTGGTGTCAATATACACGGTTTAGCTCTGGAGTACTACTATGGCTGTTTTGGTGCAGTACTCCATCACTGTAAAGTGTAGTTAATTTGGCTGAGCCGCAGCACTGCACAATCCTGATACCTGAATTATCTCATTTATCGGCACCTTGGAATATTACATCATATCATATAGATTTAAGTTGTACATCATTTACCAAATTCCTTCTGGTTGCGCGTTTATTCTGGCATCCAAAACTGGCAGAAATCTGCTGCCAAGTCCCTCCACTGTTTCCCCTTTTTCTGTTTTCTGCAGAGAACACTCACGGGGTTGTAAAGGTCGTGTTATTTAGTACAGAAGTGACAAGTGAACTGTTCCCTCCTGCAGCCTCCCCGTGCTTCTTTCACAACTGCTACTTTGATTTGTCACTGGGGTAGTCTCCTCCAGTCACCTCCTTGCATGACTACAGCTAGTGCTTTGTCACTTCACTTCCTACTGCAGATCTAAAGGGCTCGCTTCATAGCAATGAACTGCCATTCCCAACCTGTCAGGCAGCAAACAAATCAAACTCAGTAATGCAAGCAAGATCTCAGTAATTCATGAACCTCTGAAGCCTCAAAGATAGCAAAAGACATATTTGTAGATGGGCATAGGCTGTGTTACACTATCACTGTAACACTTTATTTTGACAAGCTAGCAAATTTGTGGTTGTTTTCTTCCTCAGAATTTCACTTTCTCTTGGATTGTAACTCTGGCATTATTGATTGGGCTGCAATGGGTTGGGAGCAGCAAGTTGGATGTGGGAGGTTTTCAGAGCACAGCAGTGCACAGCTGGGCCCCTGAGTGTACTGGGTCTGAGTGGGAGACACTGTTTTTCCTCAAGGAAAGACTACTCTGGGAAATGAGCAAAAGACAGCACCACCAGGTACTGATCTGTGTTGGTGTAGTTTTGGTGCGTATTCTAACAATTCCTCTTTTAAGAACTGGGAAGAAGTGTACTGAACATCAGCAGAAATGCACCAGGAAAATAAACATGAAAGTTGGGGACTCTGAAGGTAGCTGAGTGTGTAGGGTTCTTTTTAATGATGATAATTTGGAGGAAAACCTGGAACTACGAGCTGTAAAGTGAAGTAAATGGTGTTCCTAGTTATGTGCCTTTTCCTATCAGCTCTCCTGTAGTCTATCCGTGTATTCTCCTAACTTGTTATTTAGTCCAGTACAAAAAGGCTGGAAGCTGAGGCAAGATAAATAAGCTTAAGAATAGGTGTGAAAAAGTGAGAGCAATTAATCAGTAGAAATGTGAACCCAATGCTGTAGTGGGTGTCTTCCTCTTGCAATCTTCTAGTCAACACTGGCTGCGTTTGCAGTAGATACACTTCACACAGAGCTTGATGCAGAGCTGACTGGAGTAGAAACTGTGGCATGTGGATACTGTCATCCTATGAGGTGAGCCTTTTGGGAAAAGATTCCCTAACTCCTTTTTTCTTGGCTGAATGTTTCAGCTTCACTAATTGGCAGTTACTTTAATTTTCCTTAACTCTCAAGTAAAATTATCTGAAAGCATAGATTGATTATTTTATCTGGATAAAAGTAGGTATTTGTATCAAATGAGCAATATCTAATGTTAAACAACTGCGTTATTGAAGGAGTAGTTTTTAGTACTGGATCCTGCAATTTAGATCAGCTTAGGCATATTTCTGTGTACACACAGCATTCAGTGCCTTTGATTCTGCAGATCTGTTAGCTGGGTCATTGTCTTGGGTTTCCTCCATGTTTCTCAGAGGATTTCGTTTATCACTTGTGTTCAAAATTATGGAATTTACCCCTCAAATAATATTTCTTATAAGGGTAAAAATGTGTGTGGGGCCTGATCTGAAAGATCCTGGTACTGTGACTGAGTCACAAAACGAATGATGAAGTTAATTTCGCTGAGATCAAATAAATATATCCATGTAAAAAAGAAAAAATTCTGTGTCCCTGTATACATGTATATAAAACAATTCATACTGAAGGAAGTGGGGGCAGAGATTTTTTTCCCCCTATGAATTATGGGACAGCTCTTGATATTGTGCCGGAGGCTGTGGTTCTTTAGGAATAAAAAACTGAAGGACTTACTGGAGCACATTTCTCTACTTTGCCTGCTTGCAGGTCTGTTTTGACAAGCAAGGGTGGGAATCTAGATCTTGGTTTTGTGCATAGCTGGTGAGGGTTCTCACCAAATCCTTAGAAAAGCCTTCTTTTTGTCCCACAGCTTAAGACATGCCTCTTAAGAACAGTTTTCTGACATCAGCTCATTGCTCTGAGGCTGTCAAAGACCCAATAAAATGGTTGCAAGGTTAATTTTATTGCATTAAATACTACAGAAGAATCCCACAGCCACATTATATCATTAAAAGGTGCATGCATTTTCTGAATTTTCTTTCAGTATTGGTTTTCTCAAGGATTAAAGCATCTGAAGAAAGAGTACACTTCACAGTGAAGGGTTAAAAAGGGTGGGGTAGAAAAACTGTTTACGTGCAAGGCAAGAATAAGGCCCTTGAGCTTGAAAAGAAATGGCAGAATGGAGACTACATGAGAGCTTTGTCCAGCCTTGGGGAAGTGATTAGAGAACGATTGTATGGCTGAAATGAACTGGGTTTTTTTCCCATGCAGTGTGTAAGAGTTATGTTGTGAAACCCAACTCACATGATGCTGTCAATACCTAAAGAATTTTGCAGAAAGGTTCATGGCAAACTGTTAAATACAAAAATCTGGATGGTTTACCCTAGATTACAAAATCCCTGAGTTACTGACCTTTCAGAAGGCAGTAAGATCTGCAGAAGAGATCATGTTCTGGTTTTGGGACTCTGCATGAGCATTCACTGCAAAGTCTTCAGGGGCTTCAGGGATCTTTGGCTCTCAGTGTGACTGGGCTTTTCCTCTTAAGCAGGTATCTTATTTTAACCTGCATTGCAGTAAAAGAATTTCCTTTATACTAAAAAGAATCTATCCAACAAAATATTTGCATCTTTATGGCAGATTTTATTGTTACTTAGTAACAATTTTCCCTTAATGATTTTACAGTCAAGTTTGTACTTAATGTTTGTTTTTAATTACTAAGTTGAGTCTGTCTCCAAAGTAAGGTCTGTCATCTATTTCCGTCTTTCAGTTTCCAAATGAGCTTTTAAAAGGGTTTCAAGCAAAAGCACAAAATTACCCACATGTTGTATTTGATTTCTTTAGACTGTTCACTCATGATAATAAGGACAGCACTGCAAATGTCAAATTAAAAGATCAGTTTTATGCCTGGTATAAACCAACTATACTATGTTGCCTTCAAGTAATATGATGCCTTTTATCAGAAAGGGAGTAATAATGAATCCCTGTGTCAATCAACCCTATGGGCTTGAATGGAGAAAAGGAAAATAGGAGGAACAAATTTCATGGGTAAATACCTCTTTGATAATTCTTTTTTTTTTTAACTGTATAAAAAAAATCCTCCATTTATAGTCTCCAATCACCTGCATTATCATGATTGAAATGATTGAAATCATTAGGCAAAAACATTGACTTCTGGGAGTTTTGTACCGGGCCTTTTAAGAGGTTTTTTTGGTTGATTTGTGTCAGTGGCACTGTCCAACCCTTACACATTTAAATTACAAAGAAACAAACTTTCAGTATCTTCCTGTGTAGCTGAGGGATGAGGGCATGGCAAGCTGGAGTGGCACACCAGCAGTCACTAGGCATTCAGCAAAAGGAAAAAACCCAGCTCTGAACACTGGAAACACTAGACTATAGTGCACCACACAGAGATGATTAAAATTAATGATCAATGTCTCTGCAACCTATATCAGCCTGCATTGTCTGCACCTGTCTTCTCAATTGTTATATGTAAAAATGTAGTGCATTGCCAGAAAAACAGGTGTTATAGGACTCCAGTTCTTTTGTACCTTTAGACTTAAAAATAGAGTGTGCCTGATGTTTTTCCTACTCTTAAAAAATATCCACTGAAATAGAAGTAAAAAAAATGCCGTAACATATTGCTGTTTTAAAGAAGCCCTTGACACTGGCAGCTGTTTACCTGTTGTGTTTCATTCAAATGATGATGAACTTTGTTGTGTTCTGCATAGCTACTGGAATTTCTTTAATTTGCAGTATGAAAAAGGAACCTGTGTGGGAAACCTGGGGAAAGCTGCAGAATTAAAAACTTTAGCCTTCAGTGATGATTCCTGTGGTTAGTTCTTGGATATCTATTTTTCATGAGTGGCAAGTGTCTGTTCCTACAAAACCTCCACCATCACTGTGTTGGTAGAATGATCTCTAAGAGTAACAATATTATATTAGAAGCAGAGTTGTTGTCTGCCCATTTTGTAGTCAGTAGGACTTTGGAGGACTGCAATGAGGCCATCTGTGACCCCTGCTCACCAATAGGTCTGTGATTTTCTGTACTACATAGTCCTGTTAAAGTCAAAGGGACTGCTGCTGGTAATGTCCCAGGTAAAACACTAAACGTATTAGACCTACTAAATATAATTATCTCTGTATTGCACAGCCTATGTTTGATCAGTCGTTGTTTTTAGGATGCAGCCAGTGAGAGATAATGCACAGCCATGAATGTGAAGTCACGTTGCTGTCAGGAAAACAAGCTAATGTCAATTGTCTCCCTGTGTTTGGAAATGTGTATCCAGTAGTGGATTACTGTGGAGAAGAGTGAAACTTACTCTAAATTAATATTATGCCCACAACATTACTTGATCTGTGACAATCAATTTTTATTATTTCTTTTGCAGCACTGATAGTTTTGAAATTCTGTTCTGAATTGTGTTTTTATTCTTACAAAACTTCTAACATTGAAAATCAATTCAGGATCTGACCTTCAGTGTGGTTATGAAGGATACAGCTGAGATCACTTAAATGAAATGTCCTCTTAGTTGTAATTGTAGGTGTGCCTAAATTGCTTTTAATGTCTCTTGTCACTTGGGATTTTCATGCATACAGAAAAATTGAATGGTATATGATTGAACTCCTTCAAGAGGTGATAGTGGTGTAGTATTTGTCAATTTAATGTCATCATTGTTTTGGTTATACCTTAGATAATGTCTTTTAATTTACACTTGGTCACTCTGAATGCTTTCTCTCTATTAAAAGCCACTCTAAAATTAGGCATATTCATTTTTCTTTCCTTTTTAATTCCTGCATAGCAAATACTAAGGAGACTGAAACTACTTTGTTGTTGCAGAGAGAGTATTAGTGGGGAAATTGCTTACTCTGAGCTGCTTTGGTGGAAGCTTAGTGTGACCTGCCCTTATTTTCTAGACTGTTACAGGGCAGTATGAGATGGCAGAGAAGCTGCTAGGGAGAGAGCTGTGTGAACCTAAGTTCTGCTAGGACAAGGCTTTGCAGGAGAGCTCAGAAAGTTCAGAATATATGTAAAAGCTCAAAGTCACTAGTAATGTTCTAAAATTTATATATATATATATCTAATATGTCAACACACACACATATATATAGGTTTTTATTTTATTATCCGAAGAGCAGGTGGTCCAAAGTGAGGCCAAGAGATAGTAGATGGCCATGAAAAGAAAACAAAGCACAATAGAAAGTGTTTTCTACCCTATTTGGTGTTACCTTGGTCTACCTATGGCTTAACTTTTTCTGTTATGTATTGGTAAATTTTTGAATGAGTGTTTGAGCCAAGTGAGTTGAAAGCTCTAAAGAGACAGCTCAGGACCTCCCAGTCCTGAGAACAGAGGTTGTGCTAAAGGGGTGAGACACAGAGAAAGATTCTCACTATTCCCAGTTGCACTGCAGGTTGCAAACAATTTATTGGAAAAATGCTTTTTTGAAAAGATTTGTTCTCATCCACTTATATCTTCTATTTGCTCTTTCATTTAGCCTTTCACATGCTGTGTTGGCTCCCTAAACACATTGCTGCTTCTTTCTCCTCTGCAGTGCTTTAGTCACTGCTGTTTCCTGGTGCTATAGTTGGCAATTGACAGCTCTGCTTCCATTAGCAGTTTGGAGACTGCTTCTCCTTATCTTCAGCTAACTATAAAATTGTCCTGGCTTTTCAGTGAAGAGATTAGTTTGTTGGGATATCTGCAAAACCTGCTAAGAACAAGGTGGAATCTTTGCTGTATGAGATGCAGCCCCTCTGCACAACAACAATTTTCCAACCACTTGGAAAAAAATACTGTTTAACAGTGTTTCATACAGTAAGAGACTGAAACTATCCTCTCACTTTCAGGAGGTTTCCTTGCACCTCTTGATGTAAAACTGTTTGAGCTGGAAATGGTCACAGTCTTTAAGTTTATCACACCTCTGACTTAGTTCCAATTATTGTTAATTGTTGAGGTATTTGTCAGCTGATCCTTAGGCTGTTCGCTGCTTTCAGATCTTAAAAAAAGATTAATGATCCCATCTGGAAAAAGAAAAACAACCAGTCAAGATGTTTGGCTGATATTTGACTGTATTACTGGAGTCTCAAACTTCTGAAAACGGAAATTGCTTTCTTGACCTTTCACATTAACTTTTATAGCTCTTATTGCATTATTTTGACTCTTTGACAGTTTGAATGTGTTTGCAAGGGATATGTTTCTTCCTGTGTTAATGGCTCTTGTTTGCACCTGCATGATTGTGTGTCAACATAGGAGGGGCAGATGGCCTGAACTCCTTCCTGTAACTCAAGCCTTTTTTCATAACTTAAGTGACTTCACCAAAAAATCTGAGCTCTTAGACTGCTGCCAGGGTGATTCTGAAGAATGTATCTGAACTGGTTGGTAGAACTGTCAGAAAACCATTTGTTACTGCCAAGTGTTTTCAGTTCCCTGTTGGACCATCTGCTGGAAAATAGCTTTGGCTTGCTGGCCTGGTCCTGTTCCACCCCTCCCTCCTCCTCCAGCTTTTCTTTTTTTCATCTTTTTTTTTTCTTTTTTTCTTCTTTCCAGGAAATATTTGGAGAATCTGCTTAGGGAAGCATATTGAAAAGGGGAAAATATTGGACTTGCATATAGTTCGTAGACATTGTAAACTGAGCCATGGTGAGATAGAAGAAGGTGCCATATTCCCTGTAAATAGTATGGCTATCTTAGTTAAAAAAGAATGTACTGTTAAAAAAGGAAGTGGTTTCCCTTAAATGCTGGTTATATGTATATATTTAGTCTCAAACAAATATGGCTTTGATTACTTGGTTTTATGCTGCCATTTGCTGTGGAAGGGAGGACTGTAACCTTTAAGGAAGAAATCTGGTATAGCTGAGATATATTCCAGCCTACAATTACATGTATCAGTGAAGAAGCACTGGTGGCAGATTCCTCTGTTATTATTATTATGTTAGCAGGCTCCAACAAGGATGAAAGCAAAGACAAGGGGATGGAATTGGTCAGGGTTATTAGTCATGCAGGCTTCAGCCTTGTCTGAGGTTCTGTAGGACTGCTACTCAATGGAAAAGATGACTGGTGTGGTGATTCTGGACAGGCAGGAAATGGTTTGACTGAAAGGTAAGTGGTGATAATGTACATTTTTGTGTCATGTTGTTCATGCAGAGATTCCTGTTGTAATCTCAAAGAGTGCACTTTGGAGAATTCGCTATAATTGCAATTAAGATGGACTACAGAAAAAGAGAATACTTAACAAGAAAAAGCAAAATGGGGAAAAGAAATATTTCTGTGAAATAAAAACAAGGAGGGAGAGGGAGTGAATGTTCAATCAGAGCAATAGGAAAAGTATTCTTGTAAGTCAATTGTAAGATGACAAGTAAAGGAAGAGGAAAGTGTAACAGCAACAGTGGGAAATGAAAAAATACGACAGCAGAAATTATGATGAGAGAACATGGGATTTTTTCCTTCCTCTGGGTTTGAGTAATTTTTTGGGGACCAATTAATATTGTACATACTGAACATAAGAAATATTATCAAGTCAGCTCAGAGATTGCATTTCATAACCAGTACTCTCCTGCCTACTTGCCTGTCACCCAGACTCATGTTTTTTCCATTTGGGAATGAATCCTAGTGATCTTCCAGGCTTTTAGAAGTGTATGCTTTTGACAAGCTATTGACAATTGTTTTCTATTTCTGCTGTGTTCTCCGTATATAAATGTCAAAATCAACATTGAGAAAATATGATAGCTAAATGATCACAGTTAAAAGGTTCTCACTTATGAAGATTTCCCTAGAGAAGACAGAAATTCTGGTGAGCTGTGCAGGTGTGTTCAGCCCTAAACAGACATTGAGCTGGTGGAAATGTCTTAAACAGCTCATCATATGCTAAGAGCTCTGAACTGGGAGGAGAATCTCTATGGTAGAAGCAAATATTTGTGACCTCTCAGGATGTCCTCATTTCATTTGTAAATGGCAGAAGTGCTACCTGCAGACAGTACCACAGAGTCCTTTAGCCCAGTTGGGGTTTCCCAGTGCAGAGGACACACTGGCCCCCTGAACTGTAGGACTGTGTAAGAACAGGGAACAGTGATGCTGCAGGAGGGTCACGAAAGCTTCTTGTGTGACATGACCTCATGTCCTGTGTCCAGTTTCTAGAGACCAACAGCCAAAAGGGCCAAGACACCATCAGAAAATATCTATGCAGTATGTGAGGTTGAGAAGCATGGTAGAAATCCATTGCTGTCCATTAAATAAGCTTTTTTGCACATAAAGTTATACTTGAAGAAGATGTTTTGAATAGTGAGCTGCTATTATTATATGATTTCTCTGTTGAGTAGACTTGTTCTTTAAATGGAAAAGGAAATTTTGTTCTAGCATTGCTGAAGATGCAGTAAAATATGTTACAGGATTTTGTTATGTATATGGGAAACCAGCATAGTAAATGTAATAAATTTTCCATTTTTTAAGAGAACTTTGGAGATGGAAGTTAGAGAATCCACTTTTGTGGTGAGTTGGCCCTGGCTGGATGTCAGGTGCCCACAAAAGCTGCTGTATCAGTCCCTTCCTTAGCTGGACAGGAGAGAGAAAACATAATGAAAGGCTTGTGGGTTGAAATAAGGACAGGGAGAGATCACGCACTGATTGCTGGTCAAAACAGAATTTACTTGGGGAAATTAGTTTAATTTGTTGCCAATCAAATGAGAGTTTGATAATGAGAAATAAAGCCAAATCTTAAAAGCACCTTCCTTCCAACCCTGCCCTTCTTCTTGGGCCTAATTTTACTCCATATTTTCTCTACTGCCTCCTCTCCAGCAATGCAGGGGGACAGGGAGCAGGGACTGGAGTCAATGCACAACCTGGTGTCTCTGCTGCCCCTTCCTCCTCAGGGGAGGACTCCTCTCACCCTTCCCCTGCTCCAGTGTGGTCTCTCTTTCCCTGGGCCACAGGTCCAGCCACAGTCCTGGCTCCCGCATGGAGCCTCCTTCAGGCACACCCTTGCTCCAGCCTGAGGCTCCTCCATGACTTCAAGAGGAACTCTGTCCCCGTGGACCTCCATGGGCTGCCTCATCATGGGCTGCACCAAGAGATTGATTGTACTGGTCAGTTCTGACCTGCAGGTTCAGCTGCATGTTTCCTGGTTACTACAGCCTGAAGAAAGGTCGTTCTCTTCAAATCCAAATATAATCCAAAAAATACAAAACAAACAAAAAATCAAACTGGCATTTCAGTCAGCTGCTTGGCAGTGGGGAGAATGAAGGACAGAACAGTAGATTTGCTACTCCAGGTGGAATGCCCTTTGTGTCTGTTTGGGTTTTTGGTTAGTACCAAGGTAATCCTGTGTTGTTGGAAAGGGTGCTTGGATGTGATGCTCAATTGTGTGGCTCCCCACATCCATTTCTGTTCTCTCCCCCTCCTGTGCCCCTGACCCAGTGGAAGAGGTTCCAGTTGCACTCAGCAAGAACATCCATTAAATGTGAAGTGAATATGTACAGAAATTGTCTCACCAAGCCATTTATTTGATTTCTTATGACACCTAAGGGCAGTTAACATGCTGACTGATTTGGGGTGATAGGTGTGGGTCTCAAGTAATAGCAATGAACTTCTTGAATTATGCTTTAATAAGCATCAAATTTCAATGTATATATAATATAATGCCTTGGAGGAGAGTTTGTTGAGTATTGAGATGGAGCTGTAATTCCATCAATGCAGACCCAGGGAGCTGTGCTGCCTGAGTGAAGAGACTGTTTCTTCATTCTTGTTGTGGCATGGTCTTGACTCTCTCAGGAGATTTAGTACTTTTTTACTTCCTGTCTAATATTAATTTTAATTGCCTATTCCTAAATGAAAGCCCAAACAGTTAATAGTCTTTAGATTTAACACCTGTTTTAATGTTACACAGTAGGCTACTGGCAACTCTTTAGTTATATCTGGGATGTATTTCTGCTTGTTAGTTCCACAGTACTCTGTGGAACAAAGAAAAGCAAACAGGCTGCAAATCCTCACCTCTGTGAATACTCTCTTGCTTGATCCTTGTAGTGGATTCACTGTTGCACATAAAACCCATTCAGATTTCAATATAAATCTAGGTGTGGTGGAACAAAGCCTTTTCCAGGTGATACAGCTGGCATGTTGTGCTGATGGTAGGCATGCCTTTAAGGGATTTCCTCTGGAATAGTTTTACTGAGGTGGGATGAGGGTCAGTGAGGGTTTAAAGCAGATTAGAGAACTCAGCAGTGAAATGGGGTCAATAGGTACCGACCCAAAGAATTGAAGGTGAGAAGTAGCATGGAAGCCAGGGATATTTGTTTTCCCTGAATGTTGGAGGGCATGTTCCTTGTTCCCTGTTGCTGTCAGTGAAGGTCAGAGTCTGTCAAAAGCATCTGTAAACTTTGCTATGAACCAATGCTGGTGTGCACCCTGCTTGTGCAGCAGTGTTTATACAGGCACTGGATGCTGTATGAGAATCCAATCTCCAGAAATTGAGAGGAAAGCTGCTGCTCTTCCTGCCACTCTTGAAACTGTGTGCTCAGTGATGAATCCTGAGATGTAAAGATGTTATCCCTTCTTGCCAACATAAAATCATCCCAAGTCTTAGAAAATAATTTTGAAGCAATAGTTTTTAATTTTTAGACAATTAAATTTTAAAGGCTTTTAAAAACGATCATATTATTGGCTAACATAGTGGCATTTTCTAGTGAAGTGCATCTTGGCTGTGAGGAGAGAAAAAGATGTTAATGTATTGCTGTGTGTTTGCTTAGCACTCCTCCCTTAGGCAGCATATGGATTTGTTTTTGTTTCTAACCCATGTGCTTTTTATTTGTTGTCTGGATGATCCCGTGAAGCTGGAATCCCCAGCAGCCCTGGCTCTTTGTTTTACTTCTGCTGTCTGGGGCACACTATATGATCTTTTTTCCTTTTCTTTTTACCCCCACTGTGTAAAACAGTAAGTGGAAGTTTTTCTGTCTTCAAGCCACTGTGCCCACTCCCTAAGTCTGGCTTGCCAGAATCCCTGTGCTTTTGGAGTCACAGCCTAATTTGAGCCAGATCAATGAAGAGATTATTAAATAACTGAGCTCTTCCATTTGAGGAGCGTCACCTCTGAGGCAATTTTTACTTTCACCTCTGACTTTGGCAACACTAAAACAATCAATATTGAATCCAAAAATACGGGCAGTGAGAAAATATTTCTCTTCTGGGGGAATAGCTGCAGAATGATCTCAGTACTGTGAAGCTTTTTTAGTGAACAGATAGAACATTCCCTGTGCAGGTGCTCTTGCACTGAGTGAAAATGAAACCTTCAGCTCTTACCTGTCATTATAGGCCATTTAATCTCGTTGTTCCCTTTTCTTACAGCTCTTCTTCTCCCACTAGTAATCTTCTTCCTCCACTAGTGCAAACTCGCTCTTCTTGCTGGAGGACCCTGCAAGAATTCTCTTCAAAGGATGGGAAGAAATTTCCCTCTCAACACTTTTGTCCTTAATGTCTCCCTTCACATCCAGAAGTCTGTAGCAGATTGTACATACCAGCATCACTGGTAGCAGTTCCTGTGCCTTACTCTGCTCCACTGCAAGTGGTGCTCAAAATGAGAAGTTGTCCTTCCAGTTAGGCCTTATCTCCATTAATAAGATGGAACTTATTAAGTTCAAAAAACTTAGCACCCTTGATGTTTGCAGCTACTTAAATTGCTTTGTTCCTACATTAGTAACATCTGCTAGCCATAATTTTTCTGTGTAGATAAAAAGAATCCAGCAAAGAGATTTTATCTGTCATTGCCATTATTTCTTTGCTGTATTTAGAAAACAAGATGCATACCTCCCTCATGATTCTGGCTTAGTGCTCAATACATTTTTTAAGAAATGAAGACAGCTTACTGTAGCTTAGTAAGATATTTTGTAAACTGGTGTTTAATTCTTTGACTGAGCTTTTTTCTGTACTAGAAAAACAGTGGAACGTAATTATTGGGTTGAAGCTGCTGAGAACTGGAGTTTCTCAAATCTGTTACTATGTGCAGTGGTGTAAGTTCAGAGAAGCTGTGTTTGCTTGCCTATAAAACTCTTTGTATCTCTTTTTCTAGCAAGGCTATTTAAAGATCTGTAGTGTGACAAAATCTCCCTTCTCAATAACAATAAATATTCACTAAGGAGCCACGCTTCGTGTGTTCACCTCAACCAGAAATGTTCTTTGTAGCACATAGCAATAAAATGAACAGCCTGACTTCTGACTTGCTACAGGGCGCTGAGAGGAAAGGAAGCAAAACCACACTTGTAAATGAAAACCAGTTAGCTGTAACAGTCTTGTTGATGGGTTCACTGTTAGTCCTGATGTCAGCTGCAGGATGCACTTTGTGCCCTGAGCCTCCTTGCAGGCCTGGTGAACTTCTCGTTGCTGTGCAGCAGACACTTCAGGGAAGTTACTAGAAAGCAACTTGCAAAATATTTGTGATTTGGAATTTTATAGAAGTGTGTGTACAGAAATGCCATATGACTCACACTGCTTATACTATATACAGTATAGTATTTTAACAACAAAAGTAGTTTGCAGTAGTTTCAGAATTTGGGGTGTTTTCTGTTTCTTCAGTTGTTAACCATGAAAGAAACAGGCTGTTTTCTGCCACTCTTCAAATGCCTCTTTTAATGTTTTACATTTTGATTGACAATTTTTTTTTCTTAAGTGTGTATTAGCTCTTCCACTTGCTTGAATGTTTTCTAGGCAGTGAAAAAAGATCTATGCTTTGATGTGCTGTGAATGGGCTGATGTGAGCTTGGGGGATTAGCATCTGAGTTTCTGGGCTCACCATCTGGGAGAATAATTTAATTTATTTTCTTTTTAAAGAAAGACCCACAAAAGACCTTGAGGTCAGTGCAGCTTGAGAGAAGTATTCACTAGGAATCCAACTGAAAAAACTGCTGGAATTCTAGTTGTATTTGCAGGCTACATTTAAAAAAATACGTATTATTGGAGTTCAGATGCTCAGTGCATATACCTATATATCTGCTGATAGTGAACAGAATTAAAAATTGGTCACAGCAAACTTTGTTCTAGTGAAGTGCAAGTTCTTTCCTCCCAGAGCTCCATGTGCTGGCTTGTAGACAGTAGGAGGCTCCAGAGAGAGGCCATTCTGTCTCTCTCTCTTCTTGCTTCTGAGTGTGTTTAAAGTAATGAGGCCAGCTGTCCTGTCTAAATGAATCAACACTCAGGTTCAGCTCTTTTCCTCCAATTAGACTCCAGGGAGAGGAAGTTTGGTACTTCTCAGGAGTCTTTCTTTCCTGAAATTTGTGAAAATGGGCTCATATCACAATTTAGGGTAAATTTACACATCCTACTGTGTGTTAGTACAGTTCCCTGTGTAACTTGAAATGGTTTTACACAGGTAGATTGAAAGGATCCGGTTCTTGAAGCCCAAAAGCACTTCTATGAGTATCCCCAAAGGGATTATATAGCTTCACATTTTATTATAAAAATATATATTATATAAACTTTGACTCAGTAGATGTTAACACACAAAATACTGCTGCTTCTTCTTATTAATTTATAATTCCTAATAATTGTATTTGATTAAATTGCTGTGGTAATTAAATCCCAAGTTACCTGACTAGTTCAGAATTCTCTCCAACAAACATTCTGATAGTGAACCCTCCTGTATTCTCTAAAAAGCCTGGCTTGAATGTTAAGGGTTCTCCATCTCCTAAAATGAGGAGACAAATCAGGTATATAAGGGCAGTGAAACTGCTGAAAGGTTTAGAAAATGTGTTCTGTGAGCAGTAGCTGAGGGAATTGTGATTTAGTTTGGAGGAGGCTTGGAGGGGGGGAGTCTTCATTTCTCCCTAGAAATACCTGAAAGGAGGTTGTAGTCACTTGGGAATTCATCTCTTCTCCTGTGTCTGAATTTTTCAGCAGAATGTTTTTTGTCCCTTCTGGTAGAGCTATTTCATTTTTTGGCATCAGCCCTCCGCACTGAGAATAGATGATACAATACTTCCAGGAAAATACCACAGAACATTCTGTTTGCAGACTACTTGTTTATGTGGTAGTTAGTGAGAAAAGCAGCAAGGGACAGGTTTGTAAAGGAAAGCTGGAGCAGAAGATCAGGGGAATAGGGAGCAACAAACACAAAAGTGCATCTGAGAATTTAAAGGACGGTAAAACAAATACTGGAAGGAATTTATATGGATGGTGAAGCAAACTAACAGATACTGGGGAAAGAACTAAAGTTAACACATTTAGCCTTCAGAAAGAGGGAAAAACCAAATTATGAACTTTGTAAGGGAAGCAGAGGCAATGATGGAAAAGGAATAACAAGAATAAAGCAAGGAGACTGGGCAAAGGGGAACAAGAGGTTCCCTAGAGCTGGGCAAATAAGGAAACAGCTCTATGGGGGCTCTTATTGTGTGACCTTGCTGTGTAACACTTACAACCAGGTCACAAAATACCAAATTATCAGTAGTCATAGCTCAATTAGCTCTTAAGTAGCAGGTATCTCTTAGGTAATAGCTGCATCCGTGCTCAGCGTGGTGGTTTTGGTGATGTTAGTGTTTATGCACATCCCCCAAAGCTCCAAAAATCTGAGCGAGTTTATTGTTACAAGAAAACTTCTTAACCTGTGTCATTCCCAGCCACCTCTGCCTGTCTAAGCAGGCTGAGTGAGCAGGCTTTGGGATGAGGCCATAGAGGGAAGGACAACAATACAAAAATCATCTCCACTCCTTCCCTTTTCCAAAAGTGTGTGCAGCTTTACCTCCAGTCCAGTTCTCAGGCTGACTGCTCAAGGACTTGCAGCAGTGAATAGGTTGGAATGGATAATGGGGTAACAGCAGCATTCCTAATAGTAATGGGAACTAGTTGATGCCAGCACAAAATGTACATGTGTCTGTAGCCTCAAACAGTGATGGAGAAAGGAGGATCCTCTTGGTGGGATTTTTAGAATATTCTGTTCAGGATTTGGTGAGTTTTTGTCCTTGAGCAGGTTAGCAGCTGAAGCATGGCAAAAGGCTGTGGAAACAGCCAGTTTTCATTCCAAATGCCAGCCTTATGCCATCATAAAACTGAAAATTCTGGAAAACATTAAGAGCAGATCTCTGTCATGACTCATTTTGTGCTCATTTCCGGATCTTTTTGCAAAAGACACTAGATTTTCCAGAGTAGCCCAGGAAAATCCAAACTTGGCCCAGAACTTTCTCAAGAGATCCATTTTTCCCTGTGCTTGCATGAGTAATGACAAGAAATCAATTTGTCTAGACTACACTTCCAATGTGAAATATAGAATAAAGCACAAATCTGTTATGATTAAGGAACACTCCTTTACATGATCTTTTAGTTAACATTGGAAATTTTTCTGGTGAAGCATCCTGTGTGTGTTTTTACAGATGATCCTCACGAATACTATTCTGTAACATGCTTGTGTGGCTACATTCAAATTCTCTCTCTCCTTGTCAGCCTTAAAAGTTTCCAGTGGTCATTTTTAATTACAAATTAATTACATGTTAACTAGATGTAACTCCCAACTTAAATAAAAAGCTGCATAGAAAAGGCTGAATGCCCTGTGCACAGGGTGTTGAATTGGTCCAGGAAATCCCTGCAACCTCAGGCACAATCCATGTGTACGTGTCTTTGGGCCAGCAAACAGTCCTAGGATTCTTTTGAGTTAACTGTATTGCTGAAGTAAAAATGCCAGTTTTTATGAAACAAGCAAGAATGACAGCACAGGAAAAATGTCTGTATCAAAAAAGGACACTTGTCTTGCTTTCAAAGAACCTTCACATTCAATCCATTCTTTACTTCCCATTTTCTTGCTCTGTTGAGATTTTAAAGACTGGCCTCTAATTGGCCTTTTATGGCCTCCTTTATCACCCACTTTTTATGTTTCCTGGTTTTCTTCCAGTATGTGTGTGTCTCCTTCAAATTCATTGTTAACTGTTTTTTTTCCCTGTGATGCTTATGAAAATTTCATTCTGCCACGCTGGCAATAGTAATTAAATTTTCCTTCTCGTGACACAGTTTGTAGAACAGTTGAGTGACCAATTATGACACACAGGTATTACAAGAATGCAGAGTAGCAGACTTAAAATATGTATGGTTTCTAATTTTTATGTTCATTTTGGCTTTAAGTAAGATCACTTACAGCTGTCATTTTCTGGAGAAATGTGCTGGGTCTCACCTCTGGAGTCCCATCTCAAAGGACTGAACCTGGAATCACAAGTAGCTCAAGGTTTACTGCCCCTCCCCGGATGCATGTTTGTGGTGTGAGTGAAATGGATGGAAAGAGCAAACAATAATAATGACAAGAATAAAGAGATGTTTCTGAACACTGCAAAAGAGACTAAGGGCTCCCTTCCTCACACCTTTCACCTGGCTGTCTTTCTTCCAGGCAGCTCTCAGGGGACAGGGAAACGTTTACAATCTCTAAGAAGCCTCCATTTTTAAGTCTTTCATCCTTTTCCACAGTGGTACACATGCTTGTGTACTGCCCTGCCAGTGTGGAAGGACAACTTGAGCATCAGTGTAGAAAAAGAAAGGACATGGTTGTGACAAGAACAGGAGGAAAAACCTTGAATGTTGCTGGTGCTAACAGAGAAGCAATTTCTAAAAAAATGGCATCTTTTATATACCTTGAAGAACCAAGGACCTTTGTTTTTTGCAATTCCAGGTCTTCTGTTAGAAAAGATTTTTTCTTCTACTCCTGTGCTCTAAGTAGAGTTCATTTTTTACCTCTCCCAACCTGTAATTTTACCTTTCAGACCACTGTCTCTGAACTAGGAGGCTGGTTATGGATTAGGATAACTAATGAACAAACTTCTTGAATATAAATCTGTGGACAAAGATCCCTTTTTGTAGTGGCAAATTCTGCTGCTGAAATCTGTATTGAACTTGTGAAGCAAACTCACTTGGATGGTGGGCAAGGGAAATGCTACTGCTGTGATGTTTCCTATTTACTTGCATTCTAACTAGGAATGCCTGCTGTATGTATTCTTAACATATGTTAACCTCTCTGCTGCAGTTCTTGCCAAGAAACTGTCACAAAGGTTATTTAGCAAAGGAAACTGCATAGGAAACATTCCTGTTGTACTGGTGTGCCTGCTGTAACTAATTGGGCATGGATAACAGGAAGGTGAAGATAAATACAGCTACATATGTACAGTGTTTAGGTAAAGTGCATGATATTTTGCATTGTAATTCTGATCCTTTTAGATGTTGGTGATCTCCACAAAGGCAAGCAAATGATGGAAATGAAGTCCAGCATGAGCCCTCTCTGAGGCTCAGTGTTAACAACATGGGGCTGAGTCATATGGGGCTGTTGTTGCAACTAATCAAAGGATTTTTTTTGTTTCCCAAGATGTGTGCACACACTTGTAATCTACATAGTGTTTGTTTCTTTTCACCTTTTCTAGTCAGGCGTCCTGACTCCCACCCTCTGACCCCAAACTGGCAGCAAAAGTTGCTCTTTCATTGCAAATCAGGGTTGTGATTGCAGGGTTTGCCTGTTTAACATGACTTTCTCCAAATAAAGAAAGGGCCTTGTGTCTGCTGGAAGTGTCTTGGTTCTGCCCACCCAGCTCAGTAGTGAGGTGTGTTTTCTGAGAGGTGCATGGGTGCAGAAGAGTGGCTTTCAATGTTTTTTAGGCAGAAGCAGCATTTCCAGGCAGGGCCAGAGGATGAGGGGACCCACAGAGTGCACAGCATGGCAGCAGTGGCTTTGTGCAGGGAGGAGCAAGGCAGAGGGGGAAATGGACTCATTGATCAGGCCATGTTTCAAATAGATTTTGGAAATACAAATTGGATTAGAACTGAAAGTCTCACATCTTCTATTTTCCCTTTGGTAAATAAAACAAATCTAAATTGTAGGTGATTTCCCTTTCCCTTCCTTCTCCCTGGACTATGTCTTCACCCAGGCATGCAGGAGATTTTTGTTTGCTTTAATCTGGAAAGTCTTTCTAAGCTCAGGAATGCTACTTGGCTCAGGAAGCACAGTAATAGTCCAGAGAGATTGAACTGTTATCCCTATGAAAACAATTGAAAAATAATATGCACACCATTGTATTTAACACTCTGTGGTGTCTGCCTCTTGTTTAATTGAGATCACAAGTATGAATTAAGTGCCCAGGATGGTAACATAAACCAGTGATTTCCCAAAAGGCAGAGCAAAGGAGTGTGTGGTCTTGTAACTTTTATTGTTAAGTTTAAATTACAAAATAGATTTACAGTAATGCCAGTTTTCATTCCAGGTACTAAAATCCTTCATCACTGTGGCTATACTATTGTAAGTGTTGGCCAATATTACTTTTCTTAGAAAAGAATCATAAGCAAGTAGAAACAAAATAGGAATTAAATTGGAGATTAAGAAAAATTGCATGCTTGACGTGTATATATACATATGCAGAGTCAGTTGTAGCTTGTCTACATCAGCACAGATTAACTTAAATTGGTATAACCAATTAACCAGTAACCACCTGCCTTTACTTACCATTTTAATACATTTATAACTAACTGTGCTATTTGGAGCTGCTTGAGAGAATACCCAGATAAACGTATTTCCAGAAGTTCTAGGCCAAAAAGAAAACAAATCTCATAAAATAAGAAAGCAAATCTAAGTCTACATTGTAAAATGGGCATGATTTAATTAGTAATATAAGCAGAATAGATTTATAACTGACCATATGTCTTTAAAAGAAGGATTTGGTGAAAAGAATAATTCACAGTGTTGTGATTTGATAGTAGGTTTTGGATCATATGTAAATGATATTTCTGACAAACTGTGTAGTGAAGTTACAGGGAGTAAGATCAGTTTGTGTCTTAGGCTGGTACCTTAGGCCCACATCTATCCATCCTGCATTCAGATCCACAATCAAAGCTTGTGACAGCCAGTGCAGATCTGAGTGAGTTCTGGATTGGTCCTGCTCAATATTGTGAGACATTTAATTTTATTGCTTTACAGGGCTCATGCTTTGTACATGGAAAATTGGCTGAGGCCACTGCACAGTGTGAATGAATCCCTCAGTAGACCAATTCTCCTGAGTTTTTAAAACTCTTCATGTGTGCTAAGGCAATGCTAACAACATTGTGTCTGGATGTACAGATTTATGGCTTCTTAGCATAAGTTTCTACATCAGGAACATGACCAGTCAAAACTTAAAATATTTGAGAAAAGGAACTTGGGCAATGCAATGTACATTTCATATATATTGCACCTTTTAAGAGATTTCAAGGACCTCTTACTGCATGCATGTAGTAGGTCAAAATAGATATTATTTTGTAACATTTGTATTCTTTTCATATATATTTAAAAGTGACCTCTTGGTGTACAGGCTCATCTAATTCACTGTGTGTTCTGTGTTGCCAAACTTTTGTACAGACATTTAATTTAGAGTTCTCTTTGTGCGCTTTTGGAGTTTTGCAGTGTACTGGAAATCTCATGGATTCTGAGAAAATCCCTCAGTCTCCTGTAGGAAGCACCATTTCTCACTCCTTGACTCTGGTATGATGGTCCTTTGAA
Organism: Alaudala cheleensis; assembly: GCA_013398995.1. Taxonomy (NCBI): domain Eukaryota; kingdom Metazoa; phylum Chordata; class Aves; order Passeriformes; family Alaudidae; genus Alaudala; species Alaudala cheleensis. The sequence continues at coordinate 8,705 of VWYE01017545.1, read as the reverse complement.
GCAGCAGTGGTTTCTTTGTTGTGATATATGGTTTGGTTGTAGGTCCTCCTCTCCTGAGTTTCCAGCTGCATGTGTGCTGGCACTCCTGGGAAGGCAGTGGCAGTCGGTGCATCACACTCTGCTGCAGGGTGGTTGTTCAGTTCCTTAAGGGAGACATAAAATGCTGAATGATACTTGAAAATTGAACGTTAGAGGTTTCGTTTCTAGCCAAATTGGCCTTCCCTCTATTGTCATCTGGTGTATCCAAAGTAACTCCCACTAATTCCTTCCTGTGAGCTTTGGTTGGCTCTGGCTGTAGCCCAACGAGGTGCAAGACTTGAGGCAGTTTGCCCAAGGTAGCTTTGTTTGTGCCTTTGAGCAGTTGCTTATTCTGAGTTCAGTAACAGTTGGCATTGCTTTTGATTCTTGTGGATAATTGTACCCATGCTTTCTACATGTGGGTGAAAAAAGAAGTGATTGAAACAAATCACTGTTCTCCTGTAGCTGTTTCTGTCCTCTGGATTTAGCAGCACTTTCTTCTTCAGAAAAGTGATGGTAAAACTTTTGCAGACTGTTTCTAAGCAAGCAGAGGTAGTATCATGAAATGTGATTCTGAAGTTCTTGCCTTTGCAGCTCCACTCTGGGCTGCTGAGCAGTGTTTTGTGTGAGTGTGCATGCAGCTATCATTGTAAAGCTGCTTTCAGTTTTGCAGGCACTATGTTTTCTCACTGATGAAACTGAGGGTTTAGCCTGTTAGCTGGCATGCCAACAGGGCTTCCATGTACCTTCTGCCCTAAGCTGTCCCTGAGCAGTGTGGAGACTTGTTCCTTGCTTTTTACTTATCCAAGATACTACTGTGGTTCCTGGTGGAATAAGTGAATTGAAGCAGTTGTTAAAAACCAGAGAAGGCTAGAGATGAAAGAAAAAAGAAAAATCACAGAAATTAGCCAGATGATTTTAGAGACTGAAACATATTTGTATTAATTTGTGGGGTTTTTCCCAGTGCTTGTTGCAGCAATTCTACCTTTACTAGTGCTAAGATCACCTCAAGTGGGGATCAAATTTTCCCAATTTTTTTCACGTGCTGTAAGTTGCAGGGCAAAATTGTGTGCAGAGAGAAGGAGGAGGATCAGATGTTTCCCATTTGAGTTCAAAAATTACTTTGGATTGTTAGAAGCTTGTCTTTACAATGAACAGAATGTTTGAAATTCTTCTAAGTGATTTCAAAATTTCCAGTTGTTGTTGTGGCACAAAAAATTCAGACTATGAGCCACATAAAATTAGAAGGGTAGAAAACTTGGGATAAGAACAGCAGCAGATTCCCACTCAGTTGTGCTGGACTTTGAGACTGACCAAGAGACACACTAGCATGGGATGATTTTGAAGGCTGTCTCACCACATTGTTTGCAATGTTTTCATTTTAGGACCCACAAAACTAAACTTGCTGTTGTGTTAACAATCCCAGGCCATGATCTGCTCAGAAAGCAAGAGACTTTGCGTGGTTTTCTACATATCTGTTGCTTGATGTGTGAATCTGAACAGCTCTGAGTTCAGTCCCCTCTGGTACTCCTACTATGTGATGCTGCATTTTTCTTTGAGTGTTTTTAATCCTGGGGATATGGAAAGAAAAATGGGGAAAGTCTTCACCAATCACTTTGAATAAACCTAAGTGATGTTAGCAAGCAATCTTTTTAGAGACCCTTCTTGGGTATAGAATTCTTTTAAATCTATGGAATTTTTTATTATTTCAGGATAGTTCTGCCTAGCTCCTCCACAGCTGTGAGTTATTTCTCTAACTCCTAATCACTGTATCTTTTAATTGCTGGAATACGTGAGCATCCAGGTTTTTTTCATTCATTTCCTGTGCTTTTGAAAGGAATTGAAATGTCTTTCCTCCAATTCATTTCTCTCTTCTATTTGAACTCTATTGCGTAAGGGCAGTGCTTATAAAAAGTGTGTATTTGCCTTTTTCATTATTGGTACAAAACGTTTGAGAAAAGATCCAATGACAACTTCAATTTTGTACATGTTAATTAAGATTAAATTAATTCTATGCACACAGTAAATATTTTCTTGAAACAAAAATAAAACAAACAAACAAAAACCCAAAAAACCAACCAACCCTTGCTACCTCGTTTACTTAGCTAAAAGCAGATTACTGTCAATGCATTTTAATGTACCAGTGTCTTTTGGTTGCTGCTGATTTCAGCTATTACTTTTAAGTCCAAGTTGTCACCGGCCTGTGGCATTGTTTTCATGATAATCAAAGATTGTATTCGTTCTTCCTGACTATAATCAAATCTGTCTCTTGGACTTCCTGTTTTCCTTTGGTTTCTTTTAACAGCAAAAAATTTTAAAAATACCATGTTTTCCTTTCGAAACCTAAATGAATTTACATTGTTACAAAGCAGCTTTCAGATCAGATATTATAATGCAGTAAATTCAGTGCAGCAGTCAATTAGGGACTCTGAGTATGACTGAGATATGTGTAGTGATTTGGGGGGTCTTAACCATAAATAAACAATCCTCAGCAGCTTTTGTCTTTCTAGAACCTTGCTCAAATCCGGTTATATTTTTGTACCATGAGACAACAAGGTAATTATCAGTTAAAGAGATGATTTGTTAAATAGCAAAGCTATTTGTGTTGTTCAGAATAATTTTGTCAACAGTTCTTCTCAAATCATTAGTACTATTAAGTGTGTGCTAAAAAACAGAGCCAAATTTTAGCTTGCTGGTTTTTACTACTGTCCTGGTTTCCATTTAAACAGTTCCATCTCCAACCAAGTAATCTGGGGGAATTTGCAGAGTAAGAGAAGTAGCATCTTTGCTACTGTCTGAAGGTGCTGAACCCAGTGTCAGCTGTGCACCTGGCAGTGCATGGTTCTACTGAGGAAATTGGAAACAGCAGATCCTAGAAATGCCACAGACCCATGACTCTGAGGTAAAAAAGCATCTTGTTGCAGACCTAAGGAAACAAGATGAAATGATTAATCTGTAACTGTACATGTTATATATATCCATAGACACCTGTCTTCTGTGTGAATCCTCGAATCCTCCCAATGTGTGGAGCCAAACTTTTTGCTGACATTAATTTCAAGTGTTGGGCTTTATTCCAAGTTATCCATTTCTAATAGTTTTGCATGTGGTTTCAAGTATTCAAATTGCAGCCTTGAAATTTAATTACAGGCATCAAAGAGTTAATTTTAAATAACAGTCCTCTCACTGTCTTCATGCAAAAAATCCTCACTGAGGTAGCAGATCATTCCTAAAGTAGCTGCTATGTGAGCATCAGGGAGAGAAATTAGAACAAGGAATTCCTGAAGTAGACTGCTACCACTGCATGGCATTTTTATGGCATTTCAGTGGCATGGTGGTGGCAGGTGCCATTTATTTTTTGGCGTCTTCTGTAGTTCAGCAATTAACAATTCCTCCTCTCTGCCTCTGGATAGGTGCCTGGCTACATGTGTGCTGTAAGGGACAGTTAGCAGAATACTCAGGCAGCCTGTAGTTGTGGAATGTATTCAAGGTGCTGTAGAAATAATGGCTAATGTAGAGAGAGGTCTGTTAGAGCTGGCTTGTATACATGGACTGTAGAGATCCATGCTTATCTGTCATTCAGATAACATGATTATCCCTTTGAACAGAATACCATGAGAATTGATGTGTTCATGTGTCACAATTGGAAGATAAGCTAACAAAGAAGGAGTAGCAGGGGGTGACTGGGTGAAATATAATGGCCTTTCACATGGTGGGTCAGTTCAAGACATGATACTTTCTACTGTTTTTGAAAGGCGTAAAACTGTAAGGAAATATATCATTCCATTAATCTTCTTTTCTCATATTCCTCCTCCTTTTCCCTCTCCTTTGACTTCAGTGGATCCCTAAAGCCTTAGAAAAATCTGGCAATGGGAATTCTCATCCTTTGAGAAGTGAACTGGCTTACTCATACTGCTCCCCAGAACAACAGCTGAGAACAGTGGTAAATCAAACGTTTGCATTTTTTTTTGGCTTTGCATTAAGCAACAGGAGACTAGGTTATTTGTGATGGAATTCACTCCAGGTAGCTGACATCACTCAGCAGCAGGCCACAGCAGCAGAGCTGAGAGAACAGGGAAGCATTAAATAAGAAAGCAGGTGTGCAGTCGTGCACACTGAATGGCAGCTTCATGGAGCAGCAGCAGCAGTGAGCACTCTGTGTCCTGTGAGAACTCCTGGGGTTTGTAACCTGTGCACTCCATGTCTAATGGACACAGGGGAGTGAGGACTAGTTGTGAAAAAATAGAGTACTTCACATACTCTTATAGAGCCCTTTGGAATAACAGCAGTCTGTTCCTATTTGTCTGTGAACACAAACTGAGATAATCTTCCTCCCTCCTTTCCATTCCCTTGGCACAATTCTTGCACTACTTTGAAGTGTCTCATAGTATAGAGGAATTTTATTTCTGACCCATGAGAGAGCTGAGGCTTCTCAGCTCTAAATAATCCTGGCCAGCTTGGACTGAATCTCTTCACTGTCTCTCAGATGTTACTGCTTGTAAGTCCATGAAACACTTTTAGGTAAAATTTGTTCCTACTTCTTGACTTGATTACTTTTAAGCAATTGTGAGTTGATTCTGTGTATCATGCAAGCCAGAAATCATTTTCTCAGGTCCTCAGTTTGTTCTCTTTAACTTCATAATATTGTGTTCTTCTTGCAAAAAGGAATAGAACTGAAAGAAGGGCAATTCTCTTCCCCTGTCTTTGTGCCAATGAGGGACAATGTTTAAAATATACCAGTTGGCACTTTACATCTAGTTGTATATGCTTCCTGCTTTTTAGTTGCCAAGATGAAATGTGAAGGGTTGCAAAAAGTAGAAGTGAGAGAAGTCAGAATTAAACTGCAAGTAGCACATGCCTTTATTCCTAATGGTTTGATTTAAGATGGAGTACATTCACTAAACCCTGAATGACCCTCCAGGGAATCAATCAGCTAGATGTTTTCTGGAAGAAAAGACACAACATTCTATCATATTTTTTATGTGCATCCAAGTGGAATAGCCCAGTTCAGCAAAGTTTTGGTTAGTGCCTTTTGAAAATTAAGCTCAAATGACTACTTGGGAAAGAGCAGTCCATGAAGGACCTATCTTTTCCTAAGGGAATGACAATGTCACTGCAGATATTAACTCCTCCATGAGGTGTAACATACTGCATTCACCCTCAGATATTTGTACTGATTGTGGTTTGCTATGGCTGTTGCTATTTATCAAGTACGTATACAAAATGCACCAACCTATAATTCAGAATAGCACCTTCATCATGTTGTACTATGTACATAATTATGCAAGGTCTTCTACAGGATACACACCATGACAAACAAAAGGCAGAGAAATTCTGTGAATTATGCAATGGTGAATGATTAAATTCTTCCTGCTTTCATGTATATTTTATACTGCAAGTCACAACTCCCAGGCCTAATGCATACACTGATAATTTGTTTTGCAACCTGTCAGCCTTATTGCATCTTAGCCATCTCTAAAACAATTTAGAGTGTAATATTTGAAACAATTATAGGTGATTATGGATTGATGTTTCTCTGAAAGCTGATTTTATTTAAGTCTTAGATTCTTATCCATGTTCTGCTAACATTTGTATAAATGAGTGACTGGTGAATTTTAAGCATTATTAGTAAGTTTAATAGTCAAATTCTTCAAGGGACTGTAAGCCTGTCACGTTTTTTGTTAATTTGCTCCATTCCCTTTTTAAACTTGAGTGACAAATAAAGTTTAATTCCTACCTTCTTGAACCAGTCCTTTTTTATTTAGGTGCTGGTTCTTTGAGTTGCTAAAATGTCTTGTTTCTTGAAAGGTAAGAGTGGAAAATGCTGGAAAGAGACAATCAATTGGGTGTGGTGGCTTTTTCTGATTTTGTTTCGTGTCCTGTCGTGTTCCCCTGCTTCCCTGGATTTTTTCCCAACCACCATGCTGGCTAGGTTTTGGAGCTGCTTAGGAGAGTTTCTGGGGTGAAGTTTAGGCAGTAAATGATTGGAAACCAGAACAACATTCTTGGCATCTGCCTAGTAATTTAATATAATCAGATGCCTCCTTTTAGTTAGTGGTTTGTTAAATCACTGGTTTATAGATTTTTAAGTGGTTCACTCTGTGTGCAGAGCTCAGTCTTATTTTCCTGGAATTGAACTTGCTGATCTGGAGGGCACACATCCTCTCTCCTCCCTCCCATGCGTTTTAATCTTTTGTCTTTTAACAGTTAGGTTGGAAAGGGTAAATTTTTACTGTTTAACTGTGAGCAGTGAAATGTCAAACAGTGAAGTTGTAACTTCTGAATGCAGGCATTATGAAAGTGCTCAGTCCNAGCTTCATGGAGCAGCAGCAGCAGTGAGCACTCTGTGTCCTGTGAGAATTCCTGGGGTTTGTACCCTGTGCACTCCATGTCTAATGGACACAGGGGAGTGAGGACTAGTTGTGAAAAATTAGAGTACTTCACATACTCTTACAGAGCCCTTTGGAATAACAGCAGTCCATTCCTATTTGTCTGTGAACACAAACTGAGATAATCTTCCTCCCTCCTTTTCATTCCCTTGGCATAATTCTTGCACTACTTTAAAGTGTCTCATAGTATAGAGGAATTTTATTTCTGACCCATGAGAGAGCTGAGGCTTCTCAGCTCTAAATAATCCTGGCCAGCTTGGACTGAATCTCTTCACTGTCTCTCAGATGTTACTGCTTGTAAGTCCATGAAACACTTTTAGGTAAAATTTGTTCCTACTTCTTGACTTGATTACTTTTAAGCAATTGTGAGTTGATTCTGTGTATCATGCAAGCCAGAAATCATTTTCTCAGGTCCTCAGTTTGTTCTCTTTAACTTCATAATATTGTGTTCTTCTTGCAAAAAGGAATAGAACTGAAAGAAGGGCAATTCTCTTCCCCTGTCTTTGTGCCAATGAGGGACAATGTTTAAAATATACCAGTTGGCACTTTACATCTAGTTGTATATGCTTCCTGCTTTTTAGTTGCCAAGATGAAATGTGAAGGGTTGCAAAAAGTAGAAGTGAGAGAAGTCAGAATTAAACTGCAAGTAGCACATGCCTTTATTCCTAATGGTTTGATTTAAGATGGAGTACATTCACTAAACCCTGAATGACCCTCCAGGGAATCAATCAGCTAGATGTTTTCTGGAAGAAAAGACACAACATTCTATCATATTTTTTATGTGCATCCAAGTGGAATAGCCCAGTTCAGCAAAGTTTTGGTTAGTGCCTTTTGAAAATTAAGCTCAAATGACTACTTGGGAAAGAGCAGTCCATGAAGGACCTATCTTTTCCTAAGGGAATGACAATGTCACTGCAGATATTAACTCCTCCATGAGGTGTAACATACTGCATTCACCCTCAGATATTTGTACTGATTGTGGTTTGCTATGCCTGTTGCTATTTATCAAGTACGTATACAAAATGCACCAACCTATAATTCAGAATAGCACCTTCATCATGTTGTACTATGTACATAATTATGCAAGGTCTTCTACAGGATACACACCATGACGAACAAAAGGCAGAGAAATTCTGTGAATTATGCAATGGTGAATGATTAAATTCTTCCTGCTTTCATGTATATTTTATACTGCAAGTCACAACTCCCAGGCCTAATGCATACACTGATAATTTGTTTTGCAACCTGTCAGCCTTATTGCATCTTAGCCATCTCTAAAACAATTTAGAGTGTAATATTTGAAACAATTATAGGTGATTATGGATTGATGTTTCTCTGAAAGCTGATTTTATTTAAGTCTTAGATTCTTATCCATGTTCTGCTAACATTTGTATAAATGAGTGACTGGTGAATTTTAAGCATTATTAGTAAGTTTAATAGTCAAATTCTTCAAGGGACTGTAAGCCTGTCACGTTTTTTGTTAATTTGCTCCATTCCCTTTTTAAACTTGAGTGACAAATAAAGTTTAATTCCTACCTTCTTGAACCAGTCCTTTTTTATTTAGGTGCTGGTTCTTTGAGTTGCTAAAATGTCTTGTTTCTTGAAAGGTAAGAGTGGAAAATGCTGGAAAGAGACAATCAATTGGGTGTGGTGGCTTTTTCTGATTTTGTTTGGTGTCCTGTCGTGTTCCCCTGCTTCCCCGGATTTTTTCCCAACCACCATGCTGGCTAGGTTTTGGAGCTGCTTAGGAGAGTTTCTGGAGTGAAGTTTAGGCAGTAAATGATTGGAAACCAGAACAACATTCTTGGCATCTGCCTAGTAATTTAATATAATCAGATGCCTCCTTTTAGTTAGTGGTTTGTTAAATCACTGGTTTATAGATTTTTAAATGCTTCACTCTGTGTGCAGAGCTCAGTCTTATTTTCCTGGAATTGAACTTGCTGATCTGGAGGGCACACATCCTCTCTCCTCTCTCCCCATGTGTTTCAATTTTTTGTCTTTTAACAGTTAGGTTGGAAAGGGTAAATTTTTACTGTTTAACTGTGAGCAGTGAAATGTCAAACAGTGAAGTTGTAACTTCTGAATGCAGGCATTATGAAAGTGCTCAGTCCCACCTTACACACTAATTTTTGACTCTGCATGTACCTGAGAAGGATATGTTGTCCTACCACAGAAAGTTTTTCTGGCAGGATGTTTGGCATAAAACTCTGGGATGCAAGGTAGCGACCATGTAGCAACAGTCTTCATCCAGGAGAGATATAGTGAAAAAATAAGTAAGTGTAATGATCAAGGACTTCATGG
>VWYE01017544.1:0-12690 GCA_013398995.1 Alaudala cheleensis | reverse complement strand
AGTCTTGCTGGATTTCACTGGTCTTAAACACCCCAACTCTTGCTCAGGACGTGAATGCATAAAACTCACAGCACCAGTACGATTCACTGGAAGGCCTGGAGTATGATTTTCCTCCAGAAGAAACCAGCCTTCATGATGTAAAAGCTTTAGTGAGGTCTGGCTTGAGGGAATGGCATTGCCAGCTGCCAGAATTCCCTTCAGTCAGAAGGAGCAGNGAGGTCTGGCTTGAGGGAATGGCATTGCCAGCTGCCAGAATTCCCTTCAGTCAGAAGGAGCAGCATGCAGAAATGCACATCCCTTTGGGACAGACATGACTGTGCAAAGAAGAGCCAGAAGCTGTGCATGGTGAGGGATCTTTGATCCCTCAGGGAGCAGGGAGGCCCAGGGGGCTGCAGCCTGGCTAATGCTGCCCAGGGCTCCCTGGAAGGAGAAGCTGGAGGGAGGAGCAGTGCCTCCCCAGCTGGCTTTGCTTCCAGGTGACTGTGGATTGCTTGCCTCATCCATTTCCAGACTTGGTGGAAAGAACAAGCCAAGTCTGTGCTCCAGGTGCAAGTTCTGTGGACATTGATCTAGTTTTGGCTGGGCTTTTGCTGAGGAGATGTGATGGATGTTTCTCAGATCTGAGGGACCTGGCTTTCAGAGAGGCCTCAATCCAGCTCTGCACAAAACATTCCTGCAGTGTGGTGTTGTACACAGCACTTGCTTTAGCAGGATCCCTGTGTGATCCTGAACAGCTGGAATGAAGCAGCACTTGTGATTGCTAACATGGCAGAGTGTGAGACCCAGGCACTGCTCTGGGCCTCAGACTGGGGCTGTTATCCCATCTGCCAGGTTTGTTACTGTGTGCTGGCTCAGGCACTGAGATTGCCACCCATGAGACTTCCACCTTTCCCCTTCCCTAGGCATAAGCTGCTGCTTGTGCCACCAGTGCCTTCTGTCCTTGTCCTTGTCCACAGCAGCCAGATACCCCCAGTTCCTGGAAGAATGCCTGTACACTTTACACCCACTGGCATGAGTGGCTCAAGGCACACATCTCCCCTGGCTCTCACCAGTGGGGATCCTTCTCTCCCAAACACGGCGACCTCGGCAGGGATGTTGCACTTTCCCGCCAACTGGGCCTCAAATGTGATCGGGATCTCCACCGAGCTGTGAGCCTCGATAATCCCACATGGCACAGAGCTGCAGTACCATGCAGCAGCCTTCTCCTGGTCTTCCTAGAAGGGACACAACCAAAAGCAACTTCAGAACTGAGGAAACTTTACACTCCTGAACATCTACCACAAGAGCAACTCACACACACTTGTCAAAATTCTCAGGAGAAAGCAAAAAGGCAAAAAACAAGATGCAAGGTGCAGGTGCTGAGCCTCCCCAGGGGGTCCAAAAGTTGCTGTATCCACAGACACCCACTTCTGTGCTGACAGCCTCCTTGCATCCAATTTTCACTGCTCTACAAGCTCTCCCACTTGAAAACAAGTCAAAGACTACAATAGAAACATCTTCCTCAAGATGTTAAACTGCTTCCTCAAGTTTGTATTCGGGTTCCTGTTCTCAGAAAACCTTGAGGTTTCAATAGAAAGCAGCAAGGTCTTACCCAAGCCCTTCTATTCCCTAATAACCTTCTCGGTGCCATTTGAGGGGAGGAGGTGAGTGCAAGGCCAAACCTGAGGGAGAAGACAGTAGCAGCCAGGAAAGTCGCTGTCATTCACCAGGGTCAGCTTCTCATCGTAGGGGACCTTCAGACAGCAGTGGTCGAACTTCATGACAGGGCTGAGCACTCGCAGGGGAGGAACGATGCATCTGGGCAAAGAAATGACCCCAAGGGAATCAGACAGACTGAGAGCCTTGAGAACTTTTGTCCTCCAAGAGCATGGAATGCAGCATAAGACATTTGTCAAATCAAACAGGGATTTAATAGTCCTACAGTCAGAAATCCCCTTAACTTCTTTTCACTCAAACACCTCTTGTCAAGGATGGGCAAACCCTGAGGCTTTGCACTGCAGAGGCTTCCAAATGCCCAGGCAGAGCATGTGCCCTGCTCCAGAGTGTCTTAGCAGTTTTGCCCCTTCTTTGCCCAAGGACACTTGCAAGGACTCCTGTAACAGTCCCAGTGGGCCATGAGCTCTGGGGGAGTTCATTTCTAATGAGGACCAGTGCCTGCCAAGGCTCAAGGAACACAAGACTCCAGTGCATCAGTGAAAATGACTCCCTTTTCTCCCACAGCACTGTTGTCCTGCCTGAAAACTGAGTCATCTCTTCCAGCAGTGGAGGGCACAAGGCCTACAGAGTGGGTGCTCAACCTCTTCCAGTTCCTACAGCTCCCTCCAGTCTTTACCTCACGTGTCTCTACACTGACTGTCCCCATTTGCACTTGCTTGACAAAACTGCAGCCCAGACACTGACTGGATGGCTCTGCCTGGGAGAGGGAACAGCACCAGGGAACTGCATCCCTCTTGTCATTATACTGGTGCCCAGAGCAGCAGAGCAGCATAGAATTCTGCTGCATCAAGAACAAACTTTGGCCTCAACTCTGAGAACATTACTCAAAAGAGTCAGTGGAAGGCAGCAAAACTTGAGCTGACCTGCCACATCAAAGACTATATTCCTCCTTGCAAGATCTCTTGTCCTCCCCACTCCTGCCTTGAGCCTCTTCCCCACTGCACATGCATTGTTGCAGGGAACCAGACCCCAGCTCCCAGCAGGCTGCTCACTGTGTCCTAAACCAATGCTGCAGGGTGGTCACAACCCAGCACAAGTTCACCACGTGCAGGAAGAAGGACAGGCAACCCTTGGGAAATCTGTTACATCTCAAGCATCAAACCCCAGGCCAACAATTAATGTGATTCCTACTCCCTTTAGAACAAGGCCTAGGGCCATGCCTGGCTGTGAGCAGGGGGGCATCTCACCCTGTGCTGCTTTCCTAGCACCGTTCTCATGTCTAGATGGGCAGATCCAGCTCATTAAACAACACTTCTCCTTTGGAGCTGCAGCTGGCCAGTGTGCTGCTGCTGGATGCACGAGGAAAGACAAGCAGCTGCAAGGAAAATGTTGGTACCTGGCTGTGAGGCTCAGTGCCAACACCTTCTTGCCAACACCATCCACGTCCACCACCAGCTCCAGATTGTACTCCCTGACAGTGTTGGAACACAGGGTGACCTGGTAGAAGAGAGAAGAAGTGAAGCAAGCATTTACTCACTCCCAAAATCTCATCACCCATGTGTGGTGTCCTCCATCTCTTGTTCCAGAAAGGGAGGATTTTGCCATCATTCTTCTGCTGGTCCACAAGTAGAGCACAGTCTTTGGGAGTAACAAAAGCCTTCTGGCAATACCAGATTTGTTAAAGGGACTAATTTTTCACCTGACTACAACAATATAAATACAGAAGAAGTCTGTTCTCTTGAATGGAACCAGTCCAGCCTTACAGCAGGAAGCTGAGGGCCAAGTGTGGCCCTGCAGGTGCTGGGCAGTTCATGACTGCAGAGTGTTTTCTGTCCCCACTGAAGATCCCTGCAGTGAATGCAACACATCTGCTCCCCAGCAGATGAGAAATGAGACCAGGAAGAAAAGAAAACTGCTTTATACAGCAAGATCTCTCCCTTTGACATGAACCTTCTGTTTTTGTCCTTCCTCTGCCCACTTGCAGTCAAAAAAAATTGCTCTCAAAAACACAAGAATGGCTTCAGTACTTGACCATGTGGTACATGATTTCAGCTTGTGATTTGGGAAACAAATCAGTGCTCCTTCAGGAACACCCCGAGTAACCCAGCTAAGAGAGGCCCCACAGCAGTGCAGCTCTCTCACTCACATGATGCTCAAAGCTGCCATCAGAGCTAAAGCCCTCCCACACTCTAGTGAAGCTTCAGCCCCACTGGCTGGACTCTTGCCATACCTCGATATCCTGGGATCCCAGGGCCCAGACGGTCTCTCTGCAGGGACTTATGGTAAATTCCCTTGGCTTCACAGGACCTTGAGCTCCCTTCCTCCAAGACTCCCTACTGGTGTTGTGCAACTGTTTAAAGCTCTGAATGCTGGGCTCTCCCAGGCCATCCCCAGGAATGTGGAGGTTGACATCCATGTGTGCCAGGGAGGTGTTAAACAGGCGACACTTCAAGGTGCGAGGAAAACCTAAGAAAATGACACAAATACCCATTTAGGCATCAATAGGTCATGATTCCTGGGGTGAATATCCTGGTAGGAGAAAACTGTGCTTGGATTTTACTTCTCTGTTTCCTGAACTACAGCTCGTTGCAGTGGAAATATGGCTTGGCTGGCCAGCTGTGTGTAGAGGAGACATCTCCCACAGCCTGCTCACCAAGAGTCATTTGCACACAGATGGGGAGGAAAAACACAACTGCAGGCACAGCCCAGGGCTGCTCCATGCCCACAACAGTGATCAGTGCCAGCTCCAGCAGTGACTCCAGCAGGAGGCAAGAGAGGCACAAAAAGGACCAATGGCACAAAACAGGCACGACAGAGGCACAAAAAGGATGCCACAATCCCAAATGCCACCGAGGTGACCAGATGCAGACAACAGTCAGCAGCACAGTTAGAAGAAACAAAGCTAAAACAGCTGCCCCCAGCTGAAGAAGCCTTAGGAATGAAATCAGACTAAGCAGGATGCATCTGCTAGTACAGAACCATGTTCATGCATGGTGCCTTTTTTTCATGGTGCCACTTATTCAAAAGGAAACCAGAAGTGGCCAAACCGTGATGCTGACTTTCTACTCCTTTGGTCCTGTTTGATCTTGATGGCAAAAGGCTACCTGAGGCACCAGCAGCCCTGGAGTTACCTCCCTGAAGAGGCTGTGGTGGAGGAACACGAGTGATGAATGCTCTGATGTTCAAGTGCTCCATTTCAGCAACACACAAACCTCTCCCAGTCTGGCGCCAGCCCGGGGCACACTCACCAAAGGAGACGTCGCCGAAGTGGAGGGCGGGCACATCGAAATGGAAACTTGGCGCCATCACAAAGCCCCTGCCGGGACAAAGGCAGGGAGGCTTTGTTAAAGGAACTGCAAAGGGTGTGGGTGTCCTTAGGGAGGGGGTGGATAAAAGCTGCTGTCAGAGCCACCCGGGCTTTCAAATCAACCCAGTAGCCTGTGCTCAGCACAGCACCCATGGACAGGAGGCAGCCAAAGCAAAGTGGTCAGCAGCTGACAGACTATCTGGGACAGGCCCTCAATCTGCTGTGGTCCTGAGAAGTGAGTTGTCCTTCTCCCAGCATCACTCTTCTTCCTTTTTTTTCCACCTCTACCCTTTGCTGAGGGAGGATTTTATCCTTTGCAATGGCACCAGCCCATGACCTTGGGACAGTTCCTGCTGCACAGTTCCCTGTCTCCCACATCGGCCTTTTCCTGGCTGTGGAAAGGAGCTACCAGAGCACTCTCTGCTCCAACACGAGTTGGGAGCACAGCTTGTCCCCCACAGCATGGCCATGAGAGGTGGGGTGAGGCTGCTGCTGCCCATGGGGCATGGATTATCAACAGAAGTTTTTCAAAACCCTGCTGCTGGTGCAGAATCCCCCAGGCTGGCCCATCTTCAAAGCCCTGGGGGCCTTGCTGCCTAGTCAGGTGGGACATCCAGAGCAGCTACTGCCCAAAGCTGATCCATGCCACTGCCTGCCATAGCCAAAGGCAGAGGGACATCCCTGCAGGGAGGAGTCATTCCAGCTCCCAGCTACCACACAGGGCAGCAGGCATCCTCCCACTAAGGCAATGCCAGGATCAGAGCAGACATTAAGACCTCAGCAAAGACCTTTCTTCTCTGCTCGACCCCAAAAGGAGGTAGGTGGGGGATGTCCCAGAGACAGCTACACATGTGCCCACCAAGCTCCCAGAGTCCTTACTTGATGGTCAGGATGGCAGGTGTGGGAGATCCAGCCACACTGAACTGGAATTCCTCCTCAAACGGCCCCATGATGGTGGGACAGAAGGAGATTCGGATTCGCTGGAACCTGTCCGGGGCCACGATGCCCTCCTGGGGCAGGAAGGTGAAGCAGGAGCCCATGGCTGTGCTTGGAGGGACGAGGCTGAAGGAAGCCTCAACAGGCTCTTTGTTTAACAGGATCCCCTGCAGCAGCAGGAAAGCAAAATGGAAATACATGAGGCATCTTCCTTTCTTACACAAGTCTGAGTTACTTTGGAATGAAACAATTAACATCTGTACGAGGCAGAAGATGCCCTATGCTGCCCAATGACAGAAGCCAAAAAATACAACTTTGAGATATAACTTTGTATGGCTTTGGGTTTTTCATGCAAAGCAGTGATTACTTCACATAACCAGAGTCACTCTGGGGTTTTCCACATTGACGTGCAGCACAGAGGAGCTGCTCAGCATCACCAAGTTCCTTCCCACATGGCCCTAAGAGCAACACTGGGCATGGCAGCATTACCAGTGAAATCACCACAGAGCTGCTGCTGCTGCTGCTCCAGGTGTGCCCAAGCCCACCATGGGCAGGGCACATTCAGCTTCCATTGCAGCCAACCTGTTTGCTGCATGTGGGAGAAACCAGAAGCAAAGATGAAAAAAGTTCCTTTGCTTCATTCCCAGAAACACTTGGCTCTTTCTAGAGCCACAGGTACACCATGGCTGAGGTGTGGTGAGGGACTGGACTGAAAACTGTCTGCAATGGACTCAAATGCAGCCAGTTTGTTCCAGCTGCTTTTGGACAGCCTGAGCACAAAGGTGATTTGTGTCTGCGACTGGAACAAAAGCCTCTGAACATGCAGCTTTTTGACCCAGTGTTGCCTTCAGGTGTCAGGCGGCTTCAGGTGAGAAGCTTCCCAGCTGATCTCCAAGGAAGACTGCCCAAAAGAAGGCATTGGGGTTTCATGAACAACAGACACAACTTTCTGACCCCATCAAAAAGATCCAGATTCCAAGAAAGCCCCCACATTTGAGTAGTATCACAACTGCCCAAGGTGCCAGGAATGCCACATGTCCATAAGGCTCCCTGCTACCCCAGGAGCCACCAGGATCCACCCCAACCCTGCTGCTCACCTCATATCTGTGGTTTGCCCTGACAAAAACCTCCCCGATGTCCAGTTCCTTAAACCTGAAGCGGAGCTGGGGCCCAAGGCCTTCCCCTCTGAGGCGCAGGGGCAGCCTGTTCTCACGGCCTGGGGAGAGATTTCTATTTCAGTTGAGTAATTCCTTCTGCTATCCTCCATTCTCCAGGCTGCCTTGGTGCTAGTCCCTGACTCTGAGCTGCACGGGACCAGCCCCTGATGTTCCAGGAGAAGATACAGACCCTTCTCTTCCCTCAGGAAATATCGTACATCCATAGAGACCATCCTTTCTCCTACCCCTATGCTGACAGTGGAACTTTAGGAAATGCCAGAAATTTTGTTCTTCCTCCTTCGGGATGCAGCTCAGAGAGTGTTTTCCCCAAGGGAGGAGGAGCACACTAAATACAGGCAGCATTCAGAACAGCTGAGAGGGAAGAAATCAAAATAGACGAGATCCCCTGGAAGCTGCAGGGATAGTGGGGATGTGCCAGCGCTGCCCTGCTGACCACGGAGCCTTCCCAGCAAGTCCACAGGACCCAGGGATCTGGGGGAGTGTTTGCACCTTGCCTTCACTGTGCTGAGACAGGCAGGGGAAGGAGCTGTACCTGAGACATCGCAGTAAACTGCTTGCTCATAGACCCGGCCTTCCTGGGGCTTAAAGAACACTCTGATTTCAGCTGAACAATTCGGCCTGATCTCACCCTCCTAAAGCAGAAGGAGACAGCAAAACATTTCTCTTCAGACATCACATTTCTTGTTTTCAACCACAGTCCTGTAAGCCGTTATGTGCATCAGTGACGAGCAAGGAGTGAGTAACACTCAGCAGGAACACTGATAACTGAGTTTGGAAGCTTTAGTCAGGCTCCTGCTGCCTGCCAGGAGCCCACAAGGCAGAAACACTTCTTGCAACCAGCTCGCTGACCTCCCCAGAATCCCAGTGACTTCTCTCTTGCCACACAAAGCCAGCTGAGGCAAGGATTGGTCAGGTGACCTTATTCAGGGGTGAGAAGGAAGAGGAGGAAGAGAAGCAGAAAAGAAGGTTCTCAGCCATCACTTACTTTTGGCTCAATGGAGAAAATGTCATCACAGAACAGCATGGGATCTCCTCTCACCTTTGCCCTCTCACTCTGGAGGCTGTGGGTGAGAGGAGCAAAGCGTTCTCGGCCAGTGGTGTCCACTCTGCACTCCTTCAGAATATCATACATCTTGTCCTTTTCTTGCTGACCCAGCCGGTGATACTGCCTGCAGCCACAGGAGAGACAAAGCCAGCAGGTTGTTTAATAAGCCACGTATTTGAGACAGAAGTGGAAATGAGGAGCAGCTCCTCAGCAAAGGGTTGAGCCTGAGCCATGGGGTCCCAAATGGATCAGAGGATCACTTCTTGTACACTCCACACTCCACAACCGCAAGCTCAGGAGAGGTTTCCAAAGCCAGCAGCCCTCAAGAGATCCTCCTGGCTCAAAGCCTCTGCCACAGCTGAGGGAGAATCCAGCAGCCCCTCCAAGTAGCTTTTCCTGACACAGAACTGCCTGGGGGAGGCAGGTAGAGATGGCATGCTTTACTTACCCTAAGCCATTCAAAAGCACCAATATCTCCTGAAGCCACACATCAGTTTTACCCTTGGGCAAGGTATGTGACCAAAATGGATCTTTCAAACCTACCTCAGCTTCAGCTCCTCCTCTCCCTGAGTATCAACAGCTTTCCACTGGAAGTGGGCTGTGATATCACTCAGGTTGTAGATGAGCACAGTTGTGTAGTTGGCCAGTGTGATGTAGGTCTTCCCAAATATCACACTGCTCCTGTCCAGCTTGATGGGCACATCCACAGCTCTTCCATGAAGGCTTGTGTGGGTGTCTTCACCTGGAAAAAAGCAAAAGGGAGTCTTTGCTCAGCTCCGTGGCTGATGGAAGCACAAGGAACAGAGCAAACCACAGGTAACAGAAGAAAGTGTCACAGCTTTTAGCTGAATGAGCAGTTCCATGGATCAGTGCATTGATCACAACCTGAGAGCTGCATGTGCACAGCATGACAATGTCCTGGACAACCTGCCAGCATTTCACCTTCTAGAACAGACCCCTACCAAAGGCTCCCTCATTTCCAGAGCTTTCAAACCTTCATTATTCCCAACCAACTCCTGGGATTCATCTGGACTCAGACATCAGTACCAAGCTCACCATTCCTGTTGCAGGTGAGCGTTTCCCAGGCAAGATGCAAACAACAAGTATCAGACATGCTCTCTAGAAATGGCATTTTTATGGAGCTCTACAATGATCAAGATGACAAAGGACATGACTACAAACGAGATGACTACAAAATGAACACCATGAAAACTCTCATCACCTCCCTCTTTAAAGCCATGGCCACATCAGCCTTTCTGCTCAGCAAGGGCTTGGCTCTGAGGGATGCACAGGGCCCCGTGCAGTGCCCAGCACTCACCTGTGTCATAGTGCACGACAAGGGATGCGGAATGGTCACCAGTCTTCAGTGGCTGAAATCCCACTGTCACCTGCACGGTGTCACCGACATCCAGAGCTCCCATGGCCGGAATGACAGAGAAAGGGCTGCAACACAGAGATAGCAGGGAGATTTGGGGATGTTATCCCTTTTGCAGTCCAGGTCACTTCTGCTCACTTGTGTAAGCAAAGAGCAAACCAACCACAGTCAGCAGAAGACAGAACAGACAGGATCAGAAACAGCTACTGACTCCAGTGTAAGGAGATCCAGCCCTCACAAGATCCTGTGGGATAAAATGACCTCATCTCCCCCATACTCTGCATCCAGCTCTCTGCAATGAGGCTCAAGGGTCATTTGCAGCTTGCTTACTTTCATCAGGCATAAGCTCCCTTGTTGACAGAGCTGAGCAAAAGTTATGGCCATGAGGACACCAAGGTTTAAGTACTCCCAACATAATTTAGAAACAGAGCTGACAAGTGAGCAGAGCTGGCAATTGTGTGACCAAGGCTCTCAAAGCACCATTCACCTGCACTTTTGCTAAATGCTATGTGCAAGGAGGCTGCAATCTACTTCAAGTCCCATGGTATAGTTATCTGCTATAGCACAATGTTCTTTTGTCCACTGGTGCCTTAACTGCCATTATTAAATTCTTTGATTTTGGGAGAATCGATCCTATTAAAAGCTGCCTCCCACCCCAAGGAAGACAGAAAAATTACTGCTAACTGAATTGCCTCATCAGTCCACTAACATCTATTGCAGGAAGATACCCAAATACCATCTAATCTTAACATACATTACTTTTTAGTGATGGTGTAACAGCTGAAGTCAAACAGCTTTAACTATTCTAATAAATCCAGTCTGTTAGGTTAAAGCAGCTCCATCTCTGTGCTAAAATATTCTGTACAGAGTCTGCAGATCACAAGCTCCATCTTTCCCTCTGTCACTGCACCCAGGCTCTATTTCATCTACTTCAATATTTAATTCCTGAAGTTCAGAAACTCGTTAAATCCCTATCAAGCAGGATCCAACATGCTCTGCAGCACTCATTAGGACAGCTGGCAAGCAAACTGCAAAAGGATACCAGACTTTATTGGGTATTTATTTTGGTAGTGACAAAACAAGATCTGGAAATCCCAGACAAAAACCATGCACGGATTTACAAGTTCCTGCCTACAGTTTTGCACAGTCAAAAGCAGCAGCCTGTTTGAACAGCATCTGAGGAGTCTGCTTAAATACCTTTGGCAGGCTTTGGTGGAAGCACCTCTCAGAGCCTCACATTTCACAGCAGAAAAGTCAATTTGCCTTTTGACCTCTGTGTTGCCAGGGAAAAAAATCAAAGGCACTCAGCTGCCCCAGGTGAGACAGCAGGTCTGTGCTGCACTCCTGACCTCAGCTCCTACACCAGGCCCTCTGGGATCAAGTAACCCTCAACTCACCACCAGCCAACTGAACTGGTTTCCTTGCACATTCACTGTCAAAAATGCATTACCCTCTCCAGCTGAGCCAGCAGAAGAAACAGTGATTGTCTTCTGAGACTGACAGGAACAGCACAGGCTGTCCACAACACAGCTCACATGGGGCATCTCATGAGAGGACCACTGGAAAGCCACGTGCCTGTGGCCTCCCAGAGAATGGGTCTGTTTGGCTGACAGTGGTGAGTAACCATTTCAGAAGCTGCTTGTGCTCAGGAGGCTGCAAGCCAGCTACTAACATGTTGCAGCACCCTCCAGGAAATCTCAAATCTCCAAAGAAAGCTCAAAAGCTGCATCCTGCTTAAAACACGTGATGCAATAGGAAACCCCACATGTCTTGTCCTGCTCACTTCCAGCCAGGGCTGCAGGGCAGCAGCTCCCATGCTCTGGTTCCTTTTGTTGCTCCTTCCCAACTCTGTGATCACCCAAAGGTGTTTTGCACAAGGACACAGGAGCTGCCTCACCTCTGGGTGCTCAGCTGGTAATGAGCTGCCAGGTTCCCAACATTGCGCACCAGCAGAGTCCTCTGGGTGCTGCACTTGACCGGGCACTGCGAGAAGTGCAGCTGGTCAGGGAAGTCCAGGATGGCTCGGGCACCAATGGCCCGAATTGGCACAATGAACTCTTCCCTTTCAGTGGTGCACAGGAGCTGGTGGAAATAATCCTGCAGGAAAAGAACTCTCTCAGCACAGGGCATTTATCCCTATCTTCAGCATGGGCAAAGAGGATCTCCCAGTTCTAGATCCAGTGCAACTCCACTGAAACCAGCAACGGTCCTCGAAACCCAGGCCAGATGCCCTGAATGCAGCCTTGCAGGTTCACTTTCCATTGGACCCCAATCCCTTGGGACCTCCAGACTCACCTTGTTCTGCCCAGGGGTGAAGAGGATGCGGACAGTCGTGTGCAGGCCCGGTGCCACCTTGCGGCACACATCAGTGGGGCCCACCAGCTGGAAATAAGGGGAGCTCTCCAAGGTGACCTTCACCAGGTGAGGAACCTGCAGGAAAGACACGGAATGATGGTTTTGCCACTTGTGGAGACAGGTGGACATGCCCTGGTGCCATCCTTAAGCACCCTTCTCCGCTCTCCTCTTCCAGCACATGTTAAACCTCCATGGCCCAGCACCTACCTTGTCCCTGTTCCTCAGAAGCACTGGCACTTCACAGACCTCACCAGGGCTGTAGTTCTGAAAGACCACCTCTGGTGGGGAAGACTGAAATGAGCTCTGCTCTGGGTCAGCTGCTGAGGGCTGCAAGGAGAGGCAAGAGAGAGCAGGGAGAGGTTCAGCTGCTGGGAGGAAGGTTCACAAAGGAGAATCTTACACTGATCCCCAGTGAAGTACAGACTCTGGGTGAGTACATCAGCCCAGCTCACACTGGGGAAACAGTGGCTCTTCCACCTCTGCCCTGGGCTGATCAAACACTCCTGGACCACGCTTAGCCAGGCTCCAGCCAAGCTGCTCTTTCGGCACCCTCCCTCAAATATCACATCAAACAGCAAGGGCAGGGAAAGGCTACCTTGTGAGGGGAGGTCTCATGATTGGCTTGAGGCTGGACAATAGGAGGCAGACTCAGCTGCTTAGCTCTGGCCAGCCTCTGCTTGGTGGTGAGAGACATCTCCTTCTGGAAGGCAGAGGGAGTTAGCTGAAAGGCAAAAAAACAGCAAGAGCCTCAGAGATGCCCTTGTTCATAGAGGCTTTTCTTGTTCACTTACTACCCATGAATAACTTGTGATCATAGTCACTAGGACAGTCCTGGAAG
>VWYE01017542.1:16204-53302 GCA_013398995.1 Alaudala cheleensis | reverse complement strand
AAAAAAATACAGGAAAGGAAGGAGAAAGGTAAATGGAATTAACACCTGATGTATAAAATACTAATACAAGACAAATTAACGCCATAGCACAACTGTTGATTTGACAGAAGGGATTTGACAGCAGTGTTGGCTGGCAGTCAGCTGGAGAGGAAGATAATAGATTATTTTGACATGGTATAACTACACTTGATTTCGATGGGGCAGGTTTAATGAACACAGGTGTGGGTCTGAAAAATCATGGAGACAAAAATACCAAAATTGTACCTCACACTGCTATTATAGAAACAAAAGGAAGGCAGTTGGTTTTCAAAATATTCTACTGAGGGGTTAGATGGATGCAGGGAAATGCAAATACATGTGTAATGAAATGTACCTTTTTCTCTTGCGGATGAAAGGCAGAGATAACAAAACAGACATACAGTGCACTTGTTAGCCACTCTGATTCCAAACCTATATTGTAAGATATTCCATGTAAATTAACAGCTACACTCTTGTTCTGGAGCTTATGCAGTGGCTTAGGAACTGAGAGTGTCTGGGTACACTTTAGGGGGTAATCAGAGTGATGGAATCATCCACACACATCTCACAAGGAAACTGCTCTTGCATTGCTCTTACTTCAATTAAAAATATTTCCTAAGAAACAGGAGAGGTTGAAAAGCACCAGCTATTTACTAGAACTGAATTTCCAATAAAATTTGGGAGGAAGACAAAGCAGAGTTGAAATGTCATAGTCCTGCTTTTCCATTTAAGTAACAAAATGAGCTGCTGTCTGCTTAAATGCAAACTGTTTGCTGCTCTCCATTCCCATGGAACCCAGCACTCAGACTGGTACTTAAGGATGCATGTAAAGAGAAGCACAATTAAAGGATCAAACAGTACCAGTAAAAGTCTGGCAAAAGATGGGAAATGGACAGAGTAAAGATCATACACAGCTAGAGCAGCAGGCAAAATTTCACCTCCCTCACAGAACCCACATATTCTGTGCAGTTTCTACGTATTTTGCCCAATAAGCAAAGTTCTTTTATTGACAGAGGGCAAAGTTTGTTTATTAGGCACCTCTTAAAATGTGAAACAGATATAGAAAAGATGTTAAGAGTAAAGGTAACTTACAGAAGGATGAGCTAGCCCCTCTCATTCCAACTTCTTGGAAGGAACTTGTAATGCTGCCTTGTAATCCTAAGAAATGTGTTTCAAAGAGAAACATACATCCTTTTGCCCTGTCCCATATCCATGTTGCCCCACTGCAGAAAGACTGCTTTTAGTTACACTCTGAAGCCAGTTGTGAAATTCAGTAACAATTCAGAAAGAGACTTCATTCCTACCTTGCATTTTCCATTCAGCAGCCCACACTTCATGATGGAAATGAATATGACAGTAGTATCTGTCATGTTTATAATGTCCTTGTCACTTCTAAAAGAATAGAGAACTCCATTCATGGTTTCCTCGTGATCTGTCTCTTGGATGGATTTATTGCCTTGTACCCAAGATAGTATGTGGTGCTTGGATAAGTGAGAAAGGCATAGTACTTCAGTCTCCTTTCTGTGTTTGTCTTTTGGTATTCCAGTGCATAAAAAGGAGCTGTAGATGAAAAAAAAAATTAAAAATAAATCCTACTACTTACAAAACAGCTTTTAACTTGAAGTGATTGCTCTTTTGAAATACCACTGGCGAGAATAAATATATCTGAGAACAGAGCTTAATCTGTGTTTGATTTCAGAAGAAAGCACAGCTACTTTCCAAGATTTATGTTGTTCTGAGAAGCCACATTATGTGTACCACATAATTACCCCTTAGAAATCAGTGGGTGTGGTAGGTTATGGAAACAAGTGCTGCACTAAAATTTTCCAATCCATGTTACAACATTTCACCAGAAAAAAAAAACAAAAACAACAAAAAAAAAAACCTGCTTCATAACACCATCAGGCCCAAAAGGTGCTGTGCTGGTTTGGAGGATTTTGATTCCATGGGAGAAACAAGACAAAGAAATCTGTTGGTGCCATCCTATTTGTGGTGGTGCAATCCAAGGGTTTTTGACATCTTACTGACCTCTTATGCGTAGTAGCACTTCCACTTCTGTGCAATCTTGTGCTGTTCCCAAGTAGCAAGGGTAAGAGCCTTCATCAGTCATAGTCAGGTTACAAAGGTTCAAGGAGGCCTTTCCACTAGGGATGTTCTCCTGGAAAAGGTGTGTTCTGAGTAACGTGGATCTTGCTCTTCCAGCTGATCCTTCTGCTGGTAGTAGCTGTGCACTTTTTTGTTCTCTTTGCTCCAGTGAATTACTTCATCATGTCCAGGTGGGAAACAACAAGGGAGGATGCAATCCTTGGAGAACAGCCCTATTACTTCTTCCTGCTCTGTAAAACCTAAAGCCCGTAAGTACAAATGAAGAAGTTTAATCCAGACTATAAGTATATTTCTTCTTTATCCCTGATAAAAAAAATGCTCTTGCAGGAGTGCCAATGTCTCTTTCATGGTTTTTCTGTCACATGAGTCTCTTGGGACAGCAAGGGTGTCCATTGAGTTTAATCAGGACTATACCACAGAGCTGCTCTTTGAACTTCTAATCATTTATGTAGAAATCACAAGTAAGCACCTACATATTCAAATCAACACCCTGCCACCTTACCACCTGAGCTTCAAATGTGTTTCCATACCTGGAACCACATCTTTTCCATCTCAGACTTTAAAAGCCTTTTGAGTTGCAGCTTCCTACGTGTTCAAACATTCACACTGCCATACTGCAATGCCCCATGTTACCAACCACCCTTACATAGTGCCAAGCAGCTGTACCATCACAGGAAAAAAAAAACATGGTGCTGCAACTGACAGGAAGGACAGAACTTCTTGAAACAGCTTTGCCACCACAGACAGCATCAGGAAGCTCTGTCCCAGCCCCTTGAGATAATTAAGGTGTGCATTCCACAAATTCACACAAGTGGTAGCATCTCATTTCTGTCCACGTTTAACTTAGGCCTTGCTGGCATACAAGAGCAATTTAATCTTCTGAAAAACGGACTGCATTGACTTAGCATCCTCACATCGACCTTCCTGGCCAAGGTCAGACAACCTGCAAGGCTGGTGGTGAGTGCTCAGGGGCAGCTGCCTTCTCAGATATTTGGATGCCCCTCCAGCTCATCTGGCAGAACAATCCAAATTACTTTTTCTTAGTCTTCTCAAAGCAAAGTCAGCCATTTTGCTGCAAACCATTTTCAGTCTGAACTGAAAAGCATTGCCTGCTGAGCTGTGGGGCAGAGGCATTGGCAGGTAACAGTCTGAGGGCTCATCATGCCCAATGGCCACAGCCATCCATGCAGCCACCTGACAAACAGTCTTTTCCTTCAGAACTGTATTACATTACCCAAAAATCAATTCTTTACCATTAATAAACGGTGTTTGAATTCATTAACTCTTCTTACTAAAATTAGTAATAATGGTCTTTATTATTTTTCAGCTAAAACCTACCCCGAAGTGTAGCACTGATGCAAAATAAACAGATCATAACAGCTGATATGTTCTGTCCTTTCATTGGTTTGTAGATTCACGTCAAACTGGCAAAATAAAAGCAGGGGAGAAAACCTGTTTAAATGCTTGCTAGCCAGACCTTTTAGTATTATGAATAATTTTGCCTGGTGAGACTGTATTTGTGGTGGATGTGAATCTTAAATCCCAAAGATCTTTGAGTATTATTTCTTTTGAAAAGCCAGTGTGATTGTTTTACATTTTCTCACGATTTTTAGGAAAAAAAACAGAACAAATTAAAAAAAAAAGAACAGAGGCATCAAAACATTAAATCTGTGACAGAATTAGATGCAAGGGTAAAATAAACATTTATGATACATAATTTTGTTCCATGTCAGCAACAATTGCCAGTATCTACCTTCTTTACCCCTTGCATTGGCAAGTTGGGTACATAATGTTTTATTGGATTTTCTGCTTATTCACCTATCACTTCCAACTTGATCAACACAATACACTGCGCTTGATGTTTGAATTTCAGAAACTGCAATCAGTGCTGTATTTCCCTTAGTGAGGGCTCTGCCATGTTTAATTCACAGTTCCCTTTCATTGGCAGTGATGCCTTGAGAGTAACATGGTTCCAGTGGTACCTCTGTGATGCCTTTGCGGGCTGCACAGTCAGTGCACACTGCCTCCCACCTTCTAGCTGTGCCCCACAGCCCTGCTCCAAAATACACAGCTACAACTACTTAGCTGGAAATTTTCATGTTCAGCACAAACCTCAGATTTGGATCTTCCCTAAGAGAAAAATGTATGCTGCTCTGTAGAAAAATCTGAGGAGTGTAGGTTCTGGCCAGTCTTCTCAGCAAGTTCTAGGGTCTTACAGGAATAAACTGTATGTATGCTGATAATTAGAGTCACACTGCAAAGTACTGAACAAATATGCTTCTCCTGTTTGTCACAGACATAAGTGGCACAACCAAGAAATCATGCCCTAAGGCTTTGTAGTGAAATATCAATATAAAATTATGCATACAGACAGTGCACAACTGGAATTAAGATCACTGTAGTAATGTTAGTTACTGATGCTCTAGTTTTCAGGAGAGTTATGTCATACAGAATCACCATAGGCTCAACTGGAAAGCAGCTCAGCCAGGATTTCTGAGAGCAAGGCAAGGTGCTAAAATGCATCTCCAAAGACATACGGAACAGCTCAGATAATGGTAGGGGGAATGCTGCATTTGCTTTGGCCACTACAGGAGAAGAACACATGCTTTCTTTTTCTTCTGCTAATCAGTGACCAAACTGTTTCCAAGTATTTCCTCAACTTTAAGCATCTGCTCTGATCTGAGCACTCCTGTAGCAAACAGCCATCAGGATTGGTGGCTGCCCAGTGTACTCTCCTCTGGGACCTCTTTGAGAGCAGATATGCATATTCCAATATCCTCCTTTCAAATAAAATGTATTTATTTATTAGTACAAAGGATTCTGATTAATTTTTTTCAGTGCAACTTAACAACAACAAGCATACACACAGTTATGAGAACTGGAAAATATCAGAAGATTTTAATTTTTACCAACAAGCAAACAAGAAAAACAAACATGCAAAATTCTCAAAAACACATGTTAATCACATACTGCTAAAATCTCCTACCTGCCACAATACCAGCTTTCTAGAATTTCCTCACTGACCTTGACAGGATTTCCTGTGGTAAAACAGAGAAGTAATTCTCTGCCTCCCTACAATGAAACCCTTACAACTTAAATGCTAACTTCATACTCCACTTGCTGAGAAATACTCCCAATGTAAGAAAGTTTCCACAATCTAAACATCCCTCCTTGCTGATCTTTGCCTCTCTCCAGCTGCACTCTGAATGCCCCAACCGCAAGGCACAGGGCTCAGGTAACTAACATACAAGTTCGCGCCCGTCCCACTAAGGAAGCAGCTGTTTCTACAGTGACATCTAGGATCCAACACACGGGAAGATTTTGCACCTTTTGTGTTCTCTTCCTCGGCTTTAAGAAACTTTTTCTCGCAACCATTTCTTTTGCCTGGCAAACCCAAAGCTCCTGCAAGCTGTAACAGAGGAAAGGAGTGAGCAATACGATGCTTACAGCAGTCACGATGCTGCTCAGAGGGGCGGCAGCCACAGCGGCAATTCTCTTACGGGACAGAGCACAGGAACCTGGCACGGGGAGCGAGCTCAGATCTCTGCAGGCACAGAACAGAAATGTAAGGTAAAAGTAATCATGACACTCTTCTCAAAAAGCTGGTCACCTGAAACAAAAAGTAGGAGCCTAGGGCTACCTGCAGAGTTAGGTAATTATTTTCTAACAATATGTTAACAGCGATTTATTCTCTCCGAACAATTCAAGACTTGTGTGTGCCATCTGGTTTCCAGCAGAATGACTCAAGTATTTTCAGGAAGAAGGCTTACAAAAAACCCCAAACAAAATGCAGGAACAAGTGGTAAGAAGGGGTGTCTCCCCTCAAAGACCTTGGCTGGTGCTAAGAGTACACAGGTGAGGTGTTCACAGAACGATTTCGATTAGAAAAGACCTCTGAGATCATCGAGTCCAGCCTTTGACGGGTGAACTTGTCAACTAGACCATGGCATTAAGTGACACGTCCAGTCGTTTCTTGAGCACTTTCAGAGATGGTGACATGCCTGGGCAGCTCATTGCAAAGCCTGAAAACCCCTTCAGTCGGGAAATTCCTCCCTATATCCAATCTAAACGTCCCTTGGCGCAGCTTAAGGCTATGTCCTCTTGTCCTATTACTAGTTAACTGGGAGAACAGACCGACCCCCAGCTGGCTACAACTGCCTTTCAGAGAGTTATAAACAGTGGTAAAAGTCTTTCCTGAGCGGCTGCTCATGGGAGCTGCAGTTCACACCCTTCACCAGCTCCGCTGGCCGTCTCTGGACACGCTCCAGCACCTCACAGTCTGTCTGGTAGTGCAGAGAGCTGGACACAGCACTCGAGGTGCCCCACCAGTGCCAAGCACATTCCCGGGAGACGGAGCTTTCCCACCCGCTGCCTCCCCCACCTCGCCCCGCGGTGCTTCCAGCCGGCACCCGCGGCTACTCCTCCAGCTCCCGGCTGCCGAGACTCACTTTCCCGCACCTCCGGCTGCACAGCACCGCGCTCACCCGCTGCCCGCCCCGGACCCGCACGGAGCGAGGCGTTCCTAAGTTTGTCTTCCCGAAGGGAGGAAAGTTGTAAAAGTTGACGAGCTGCCGTCAAGCCCCTCATCAGCTGAAAGCCTCGTTCCGCGCGGGTTGGCTGTGGGTCCCCCGGCACCGCCCCGAGCGCTGTGAGGCGGCGCGGGCCCGCCTCTGTCGCTGTGGTTACCGGCAAAGATGGCGGAAGAGGGCGCTGCGGGCCGGCGCGGGGAGCGGGGCGATGAGGGGCCGGCGGAGCGCGGCCCCGGCGCGGCTTTCCACATGTTCGTGCTCATGGAAGACCTGCTGGACAAGCTGAAGCTGCTGAACTACGAGGAGGAGGCGCTGCGACGCCACAACATGCGGCCTCTCTCCAGGTGCTGCTGGCCCTGGCAGGAGGGCGCTGGCGTGGCCGCGGGCAGGGGGCGGGGGAAGGAATCCCTCCGGGCCGTCGGAGCCTAGCGAAGGAAGGCAGGGCCCGCAGGGCAGGAGGCCTGGCTCAAGGGAAAAAACAGCCAGTTGGAAAGCTTCCCGTGTGAGCTGGAAGCTTTCAAAAGGCGAGGCCCCGCGAAAGGCTGAGATGCGATTATAGTCCCTTGACCTTACCTGCCCTCGGCAGGTACTGGAGATCTGCATGCCAGGGTATCTCTGCAGAAAATTAATTCTACCGGAATTCTGCCTATTCCGCAGAAAATTGATCTGCCTAAATTCTAAGCTATTCTAAATATCTTGAATTCAGAATAGCTATTCGTGGGGTGTGTATATTTTTTGACCCTTCAACCCTTTACAAAGCGGTTCTTGAATTTCATGTGGTTTTTATGTCTTTTTAAAAATTTTTTTATGCTTTTTTTTTTTTTTTACTTTTAATTATGGTGGGAGACGGGAAGCCTGGGAAACAGAACCAATGTGCTCCCATTAAGGGTCACAGAATTTTTATAAGCAACAGTGTGATAAGGGAGTCCACGTTAGTCCCTTTCTGGGAAGGAGGCTCGAGTATGAGCACAGTGGCTGTAAGTTGGTTCTAGCCGGCTGTTGAACCACTGGAATGTTTGGAGCAGGGCAGCAAACCTTTGTGTACCTTAGTGAGTAGCTGTGTCAGTAGAGGGAAGCCCCACTATCCACTGCACATGTAATTTATACTTTGGGGGGAATAACTGACTGTGGTCTGGTTTTATGTACTGAATTCTGTGAGAGAGGCAATTTATGTACTGTGTTAGGTCCACATATTTAAATTTGGTGTGATCCAAATCAGATCCAGTCTTCATTGCTCTCCAAAGCAACCCAAACCACAGTAGGTAAGGACAGGTGGAAGGAACATGCTTTTGATCTGAGCTGAATTTGCAGATGTAGGAATACCATCCTCTTGCATCTCTTGAGAAAAGTGTGAAGGGGACGTGACTTTGGGAACTTGGCAGCCAAGTCTGGTGTCGACTAATAACTTACTCGAAGCTGGAAATAAGCAAGCTGGGTGTAGAAAACTTGGTCTGCTGTGATTATGCGTGAAACTAGGCATCCTGAATGTAGTTCAGATGGGTTGCTCATTGAGGGTGAAGCAACCGCTCTGTAGCCTGTGCTTACCTATAACGTTGTAAGAGCTCCAGGAGCTCACCATGTGTACCATTTGTCCCCTTTTGAAACAGGCACTACTTTGCTCTGCCCACCAATCCGGGTGAGCAGTTCTTCTTGTTCTGCACGCTGGCCGCTTGGCTGATCAGCAAGGCGGGGCGTCCCTTCGAGCAGCCACAGGAGTGCGACGACCCCAACGCGGTGATCGCAAATGTCCTCTCAGAGTTGCGGTCCTTTGTGAGTGTCACTCGGGCTCTCTTCCCAAGCGTGTTGCAAACACCTGCATTCCTTTCGGAAACAGCAGCAGGCACACGCTGCTCTCCTGCTGGGTCTGGTCCCCAGGACTGGACAGACTTTTCCTAGCTGTAGGTTTGTACTGTGTTACTTAGTTAATTGGAAGTTTACACAGGCTGTACCTACTTGCTTAATTTTTTCTAGCACTATAAAAATGGTCTTATCAATGATTCTAGTTAGTTTTGTTCTACAGTCTATAAAATGGATTAAACCAGGCTTACCTTTTGTAGTGCCACACATGTTGTTCATTTATGGTAGCATAATTTTCAGAGGTTTTATCTGGAAGGTTTACACAGTTTGTGATCCTGCTCCTGCCAAAGTCAATTACTTTATTTGTAGTGTAGGAAGTGGTTTAGACTAATGTTCATGGGGATGGTTTTGTTTTGTTTTGCTTTGTTTTTGACCTTTTTTTTTTCGTTTTTTTTTGTTTGTTTTTTGTTTTGTTTTGGTTTTTTGGTTTTTTTTTAAGGAGTGAAAGGTTGTACAAACTACCAGAAACTGTACTGGGATTTATTTTTCCTGAATTAAAAAAAAAAACAAAACAAACAAACAAACAAAAAAAAAAGCTCCAAAGGTCAGGAGACTATATCAACTGACAAGAAGTATGATCTTATGGAAGATTATACTCCTATGCAGCTGTGAATGATATTAAGGACACTGTTCTCTAAAGGAATTAAACCATTAAAAACTGCTATGTTTATTCTGCATGACAGCAATAAAAATATATTATGAATAAAATCTGGAGCAAACAGGGCACTGTTGAAAAGTCAGTAGTAAAGTCTCAATACTTGAGTTTCTCTGCAGCTGTTCTTACCTTGCCTTGTCACTTGTGTGCTTGACCATTCAGCTACCTTGTGGCTTCTGCCTCTTTTGCTCCCTTAGAGTATCCTCTTACCACGTGCTTAAAGATATCTACACTGCATCTGTTCCTTGCCTTCATCTGCTTTTCCTTCTGTTCCCTTACTGGAGCTGCATAGGAGGAGAATGTAAATTGTCATTAATAAAATCTTTATGCACAAGGGACACTTTGGTTTTAGTGTACAAAAGCTTACCTCTCTATGAGGAAATTTGGGTTGTTAGGCCATTACTAAACAGCTTGTCTCTTTATTTTAGGGAAGGCCCGTGGATTTTCCTCCCTTAAAATTAAAGACAGGCTGCGGAGAGCAAGTGTGCTATGTTCTTGATTGTTTAGCTGAAGAAGCCTTGAAACACACTGGGTTTAGCTGGAAAAGGTACAGTACACTTCTGAGCATCCTCCCTTATGCATTGTTTTCCAGCAAACAGCTGTATGTTGTAATGGTAAAATAAAACAGAGGAACGACTGAAAACATTTTACTTGATATTTCATGAGATGGAAAATTCAACTAGGCTTGAAGCAGGACAACCAATTAATTCCTAATGCAATTTCACACAACTGGCCTGTTACCAGCAAGGCTGAGTTTGGACCATTATAGATTTAGCTAATTAAGGCTTAACTGATGACTTTTTTTTTGTTGTTATTTTACTATACATAACTCCTTGTTAATATGATAATTGAGTTGAAACATTTAGTCCTTTTAGGGTCCATCAATCAATAATAAGTTCCTGGAGTTATGCACAGTATGATAATGTTACAAGTAGACTAGAGGAATTGTATTTAATCTGAAGGAAATCTTAGGACAAAGTAGATGACAGATATCAAGTACATGAAAATGTCTCTTAAAACTTCTTTTATTTAATTCATTTCTTCTGATGGGTTTTGAAATGGATACAGCAAAGTAATTTCTGCCTTGGAAATATTTTACTGTTACTTCTCTTTAGAACACAAATTCCAGTCTAGGCTGAAAATAAGCCTGTGGTGACTTGCACTTGAATTTTAAGAGCTGAGACCAGTAGAGAAAAACCCCAGAATTTACTTCCTAGGTGACTTTGTAGTGTGAATATACTGTACTGCCCTTACCTTTAAGACAGTTCAAAATAAACAAAACTTTCAAGGTTGAGTGTATATTTATTTAAGTTGGGAAACACTAACCACTGTCTAGGTATGTTCCATATCATCCATTTTTCTCATGAAATGTTCTGTTTGCAGAGGTATTTACCTTTTATTGTGTTTAAAAGCTCTGCTGTTCATTGAATTAATTTCAGGCCAGCATACCCAACAGAAGAGCCAGAAGAAGAAGAAATAACAGAAGATGATGCAGAATTAACACTTAGTAAATTGGAAGAAGATGTTGCAGTAGGTTTATTTGATTGGTTTTGATCGAATTAGTATTGGTCAACTATGAAGAAATTTTTATTCACTATTCATTTTATTTGGCTTTATTTAAGAAGTCTTTTCAATTAGCTGTTCAAGTTTTTTCCTGCAGCTCCATTCCTGCATTGTCAGATTCTCTGTAGAGTTTTTTGTTGGTTTTCAAATAAGATTAACTCTTCAAGATAGAGTGGAATCTATGCATTAAAACCATAGAGATTCAGAATTGTTTCTCTTCTACTGATAAATCCACTCTTGATGTTAGACTAAATGGTTAGGAAATCAGTCAGCTGTCTGCCTTTTTCTGTATCTTAAGGTCTAAGCTGCTTTAATTGGGAAGTGGGGATGAAACAGTTAACTAAAACACAGTTGAAATCCTTCAAAGAACTTCTGGGTTTCCTCTCAGGTATTGTCCTAGGCCATGATTTTCCCAACTAATGTGTTCTGTTAGCTCTTTGGAACGTATGTGTGTTAATAAAACCACAGAGCTGTTATTTCTTTACTAGGCATTACATTACCAGGCAGTTTATACCAAAAGGATACTCACTTTTTAGAGCCCCTAATGGTTCTACAGGGATTAATTACATGCCAATGTAATTTTTTTTTTTTGCCCAGTCCATTGTTGCTGCCAGTATATTGATATTAGCCATATCCATAATTAAATGTAGCAGTATTTCCAGCAATTAAATGCTAATGATGAGGTTCATTGATTGTTCTTTGGTTTTGATTCTTCTGAATAAAAATGATGAGGCTGGCAGAGACAAGCCTAGTTCTGTAAATCTTGGGGAATGGGATAGCCTGTATTAGGGGCCAGCAGTAGCACCCGTGAGGCTGGGTGTGCAAGGAAATCTGCACAGTTTGGTTTCTCAGTTTAGACTAAATGGTTTCTTGTTCTCGTGGTATGTTCTTTTAAATGCTGCACAAAAATGTATTGTCCATTTAGCAAAAGATAGTCTCAATCTAGTCTTAATTTCTTAAAAGTATTCAGAAGACTTGGGGTCAAATATGCCAGAAGAAAATACTGGTCCTTATTAGTTCAAAATGGGATAAAGAAGAGGAAAGAGGAATAAACTCCAAGGTTTTCAGTGAGTCTTGGAGGATTTTACCCTAAGACCTGTGTTACTGCAGCTTTTGTGGTTTGGATAGAAAGGAAGTGGATGACCAAATTTCAGTTTGGTGGAAAAGACAGTCAGTGGGGGGACAAGGTGTATAAGGGTGAAGTGTATGGGTGATAAAATGGCATATGGAATACACTATAGATAAAAAAGGTTAATGCCAGAGAAAGCATTGTTACTTACAGATGATGGGCTCTCAGCTGATCACAGTCATGGAAGGAGGGCATTTTGAGACTATAACAGATTTACAGAGTACGTGAGCAGAGTGTGTGGTCTCATGGGGAAGAAAAAAATCAACTGCCTCAATTTCAGGTGTGTTACACTGCACACTGAAGATGCGGCATCATTCTGTAACTCCCAAATATGTAGTGCAAACAACATCTTGACAACTGTTGAGGTCTGGTTGTGGTTTTTGTTTTGATGGGATTTTATTTTTAAGGTAGAGCTTTAAGAAATACATTAAAAAAACACAATTACCATACAGCTATTGATAATGGGCTATTTGATGTCAGAGGCCTTAGGTTAAGGGTTTGGGTTTTGTTGGTTGGTTTATTTCTGTAATACTGTGAAGGAAATGTGGGGTAGCTTTGATCTTTCAGCTTGTCCCAGTATAATGTCTCTTCATAAGCTCCGTATGATAAATTCTCCATGTCTTGTTTTGTTCAGAAATATGGGACTTAATGCTCCTTGGTTTGTGCTCCTGCAAAATAAAATTATGGAGAAAGATTGTGCAATACTTACTGAAGTCTTACTTTGAAACTTCTCTTAAGGAAGAAGAGTCAGACAATGAAGAAAATTATATTGACCTGAATGTTTTAAAGGCACAAACGTACAAATCAGTAAGTTTAATCCATCAGTCCTCTCTTGAGAGATTTTTACATCTGTAGCAGCAATTTGTGTCTGTTTGATTTAAGTCTAAAAATCCTTGTATAGTCTTTATGCTCTTGAGAAAGCATCCCATCTGAAATGAATCAGATACTATATATTAATAATATTTTGAAAGAACAATGTGCAGCCAGTTTCTAAACTGGTGTCACTGAAGGGCTGCTGGGAACATTTGCAAGAAATGTTTTGCAAAGACTTCTAGAGAAACATGGTATTAGTTTCATAAATATATTTTAATCCCACATACACCATTTCTGAAATGTATTATAATTTCTTAATATATACATTTAATTGTCTTCAGTTTTAAGTATTATGAGAAGATATACTTACTTTAATTCCAAATCTTTATGAATTCAAAGAAAGCCATGAAGAAATCTGTTTCATCTGTAGTCTAGATCACTCTGGATATAAATATTTTTTCTAATATTAACACTGCAAGCCATTATAGTGATTTCTAACAGTTCTCACTGTGCATAACAATGATACTTTGTGTATAAAATTTGTGATTTTTACACAGAACACAAATGAGACTGCAAAGCAAGAGGAGATTTTACAGTCCACAACAGATGCAGCAGAGTGGAATCTGGAAGTGGAACGTGTGCTTCCACAGCTGAAAGTAACAGTCAGGACTGACAATAAGGTATGGAAGAATGGATTTGCCTGTGTACACGTGGTGATTAAAATGTGATTTCAGTCGATGCTGTTTACTTTCTGTTTGCAGTTGTTTTCTTTTGTCATGCAAAGACCTGTGAGTAATGGGCTCTCCAGTGCTACCTTGTGTGAACCTTTGTCAGTTACTTTGATGCCAGAAGCAGTAATTTTCAGTAAGGTGTTTTGGTTTTTTTGGTTGGTTTTTTTTTTTTTTTTGCTGCTTACAAGGCACCTTATCTCTATATATTTATTCAGTGAGGGTTTTTTTCAGTCCTCCGACATTTCCAATGTATTCACACTTCTAAAAAATTGCATCCTCAGTTTAACAACTATTTAAACATCTTGGAAGACAGCTGATAACCTTACCTTTCATCTCTTCCATTTTTCAACTACATGAAAGGCTGACTGTATGGAATTCCTCTTGGTGAACTTTACATGACAGTCAAGTAGGTCTGTACCCCGGTAGAGTCATCCTGAACTCTCCTTATGTTTAGTGAAAAGAAGTAAGCGTTTTTTCAACTGCTTTTCCTCACCATATCCTGGTAACTGTCTCAGGGTGAAATTCATCATGTCTTTGAACTGTGTATTTCTCTCCATAGTCTATTTCAAGGAGTCTCAAATGAGCAGCTCAGAAGTAGGTATCTGTCTTTGGCAAGTCCAAACCTAGGACCTGCTCCTGGCATTGCCATAAGCATTCTTTTTAGGAGCTTGTGTAGCACACACAGATCAGTGCAGTGCTGAAATTGTTCATTTGCAGTGACCCAGGCAGTTGGGGTGTTGGAGCAATCTGCAGTGTTGATACAGCAATACAATACATATATATGAATACAATGAAAGAGAACTATCTTGCCAAAAATAGGGGAACCTTCAACTGTCTGCTTGCCTGTCTTACACCATACTGCATTTTTCTTCAGGAAGAATTGCCTGGTTCAAACCACTCTGCTGTTATCCTCAGCAAGCCCATCTGTTGCAGAGAACATGACGCTTGAGTCTCACAGTGAGGAATTAAAACTTAATAAAGACATACATGAAAAATTAAAGCCACTGTAGGATCTGAGGTTTACTAGCTTCCAGCTTAATGCACCATCTCTTGGCCTTAAGGAATATGTCAAAATGAACATGAAAAGAGGATTATTCTTCCTCTAGCTTCTTTCAGAAATAATTGGAGAGAAGTGTTTAGTCCTTTTCCATTCTCCCAGAAAACATCATATTCGGTTTCCTAAGATGTGCATGTAAACATAATACCAGGAGAGTATTAATGGACTGCATGACTATGAAGTCTCCTGCAAACCTGAAACACAATGTAAGCACATTTTTCTCTAGTTGTTGTGCAGTGCCAATTCACAGCACCTTTTTTCAGCCCCACCTGAGTCCATGTATGTTTCCTATGATCTTGAAGCTGGAAATAATTTTCCCCCTTCTAATTGTATC
Organism: Alaudala cheleensis; assembly: GCA_013398995.1. Taxonomy (NCBI): domain Eukaryota; kingdom Metazoa; phylum Chordata; class Aves; order Passeriformes; family Alaudidae; genus Alaudala; species Alaudala cheleensis. The sequence goes on along the minus strand of VWYE01017542.1, from coordinate 38,510 downwards.
CTGTTACCAAAACCAAGTTTTGGTATTTCTGCCTCTTTCATTTCTTTCCATTCTTCTCCTGGTAACAGTGAAGACTAAAATAGAAAGGAAAGAACAGATAGTCCAGAACTGGTAGGTGTTGGGCATCAAAAGCACTCATTTTGCCTAAGAATAAGCTGAACTAGTGCAGCTACAATCAATATTTTTAGTATTTGTGCCCTGAGTGGTTTCTAGCAGAAATAGTTCCATGAAGATCAGACTTAAAAAGCATAGCAGCTGTGGTATCAGTGAGGATGCCAGTGTGTGTTTATGGATCTGAGTGTGACATGTGACATTAGGAGATTTATAAATTGTGTCACATTGAGCCAGTGCCCCTGGCTATGAACACGGCAGTGGCAGGATGATACATGGCAATAGTATAAAAGAGAACTGACCCTGCTTTGCATACCTGCCATTGTTTAGTAACCAGAAAAGGATAAAAGTTGTACTTACCTGTATTACTGTACTTACCTGTAATTTGTGATGCCTTGTTTAGGATTGGAGGATTCATGTAGATCAAATGCATCAGCATAAGGATGGAATTGATTCTTCTTTGAAAGAAACTAGGGTATGTCTTGTATGTACAGAATATTTTATTAATCTTTCAGCATTTTTATTTTCTCTTTTATTTGATATGCATTAAGAACTAAATTGATCTTTTTTTCCTTCATTTTATTTGTGCTATTGCTGTAAAATTAAAAAGGGAAAGATACAACAATGATCATTAAGGTCAGTGCTAGTGGCAGAATACCTTGTGGGAAAGAGTTGTATATGCGAGGGCTATCAGGGTCCAGTAATGGATGCATTACCATAAGTACATCCTGCACACACAGGACAAAATAGAATAATATAATCTGAAGGTGCTGTTAAAAACACCCAAATACTCTCAAATACTCTGGCTAGAGTAACTTACTGATACTGACATTTGTAATTAATTGAGAAAGGGAAAGCAATGAAGCAGTAAAGACTGAAATATGTGTTTTGGAGGTGGGCAAACCAGAACACATTGGGAATAATTTTTGTTGGCTAAACACAGTATTTCTGTACTATTTTTCTCTCTGTAGGCTCCCATAGCCTTTCTTAACTACAGCACCATTTTGATACTCTTTGCATTCTGTCTGTATACTGTCAACCCACAGACTGTGATTTTCTAGGGTTACCTTGACAAACTCCATCAGGAAATCAGCAAAACACTTGAAAAGATCAATAGCAGGGAGAAGTACATCAACAATCAGTTGGAGCACTTGGTTCAAGAATACCGTTCAGCACAAGCCTTGCTGAGTGAGGTATTGCTGATCTTTTGTTGTTTCCTTCTCCAGTATTAACTTGCTGATAAGTGAGGGTAGAGGCAAAGACGCCATGGAGTAAGCAATCTATGAATTCTGCTGTTGGACATAAAGCAGGGGAAGTGTTGATTTGCTGTCAAATCATATTCTTCCTAAGCTAAACTAGCAATTTTTATTCATCTGTTCTGCAGGGAAAAATAGATGGTTTTCCCTGAGTATTATGTATAGCTGTTGCCAGTCTTGAGCAGCTAGTAAATTGCTAGTTCTGCTTTCCCTGAAGTTTACACATCTGTCAGGAGTGGAAAAACCACAGTCTCAGTCCAACTTTCATCCTTTAGATTGAGTACTGGTGCTAACGTGCACAAAGCACTCTGATTACTTCTTTGCTTCATTTAGTTTTTATGCTAATAGAGAGAGTGCTGTCTGAGAAGCTTTTTGATTCCCTGTTTAGGAGGTGTTACAGTCTGCCTTTTGGCCGGCCCTCCTGGTTGTGGCCATGCTGACAATAATGCTAACAGAATTTGACCTCTGCACCTTCTGTTTGCCTTTTTGTTAAGGTGTCTTGGAGATAGTAATTTACTGTTGATGAAGTATTATTCTGGATTTCAGTACTTAATCCTTTCTGTATTATGCCAGATTTTCTTCACATTTATTTCCTCATGGTAAATGATTAGAAAGCATAGTTCTTACCAAGTGTGTATTTGGACTATTTACTGCTTTATATTTTTGAATCATAGTCATTGCAGGGACTGGATGTTTCAAGCCTGTCCTCATTTGTAAACCTCACTGGGGCTTTGTGGGAGAGTTTCTGGAATTGAAACATATGAGAGCAAGTCTTGAAGTTTTCTCTGAGCTATCTGCATACATCTCTTCAACTCTGTCATTACAGCAAAGACATGTTTCTTTCCAGGCTAAAGAGAAGTACCAGGAGGGAAGTGGAGGAGTAACTGAAAGGATAAGAGTGCTTTCCGAGGTAAAACACATCTTATTTTAAAACAGTCTTCAGAGAGTTGGCATTTAGTGGTTGCAGTTTAATGAAACCAGTTCTTTCTGATTTGTTCTCATGTTAAAGATTATTCTTTCTTTGGGGGAGTTGATCTAGTGTAGTCCCTAAATTTTAAATTGAGGCTGCCATTGATTTTTAACTCATGAAATGTGAGCTCATTTTGTAAGTGAAGGTAAATGTTCTGCATTTTATAACCTGTGTCCTAGAATTACGGGAGATTAATAAATCATGCCCCTAAATTCTTTGGAAGAAGAAAAGCTTAACTCTTAGTTAATATTAACAATTTGACATTTTTATCTTCCAGGCACTTAAAAGCAGTATTTGACCAAATAGTAATTTTTTCCGTACATAAAATTGTTTTATTGCCTAAATGGTTTTCTGTTGTGGATTTTCTTTTTCCTTTATATTGGTGTTCTGACAAATTTAAATAAACATCTCCTGTCTCCTAACTGCCTCCCCATGCTGAGTATTTCATGGCATTTCATTTAGAATTACAGCCCAATTTCCAAATACTTCCACTCTTTATCCAATTCAGAAAATTTTTAAATGCCTGTTTGGATTTTAGAAACCAACTTTATTTATTAGAAAATAAAGTCTCAGGAGTAGTTGCATAAAATAGGTCACACAGTAAGAAAGTGTTAGAAATTGTACAAGTTTGAGATGTTTTAAAACAGAATAGAATCTTTTGGAAGGGACCTACAGTGATCACCAAGTGCAGCTGCAGTAGGTAATACAACAGTTTAATGTGAGTTTCCTCACAGAGATTTCTGAGTGTATGAATTCTGCAGGATTAGAGCTGCTTTCTATTTCACTCTCAAGGAAGTAAGTTTGAAAAAGTATTTTGTGATGACTTCAGATGTACAGTGTGTGCTTTGGGAGCTGATTGCCTGGTAAGTAATGGTGAATATGTTACTAGCTGGCATCCTTCAAACTACGTGGGTGCAGTGGCGTGTCTGAGGTAAACCAGGCACACTGGGTGCTAGTACTGATCTGTTCTCAGGCCTGCAGTCAGACCTCAGCCCACCTGACAATACCATTACCACTGCAGGTGTGCAGCAACAATGCAGCAATCATTCCTTTTTGTCGATGAAAAGGCTTATTTGATCCCTAATGAAGAGCTATTTTCACATTATAGACAGGAGCACTGAATTATTACCTTGGCTATACTTTAGAATCGTATATTTGCTTTTTTTTCATTGTCTACAAAGGCAAACTGGTTGCTAGAAAGTGCTCAAATGCACTTTTGTTCTTCATATATGGTGATTTTACATAGCTGGACCTGTGCCAGTGCCAGCAAGCTGGACTGCTGCACCTTCTTTTGCTGCAGTGCTGTTCTCAAGTTTCCAGTGTAACATGCTGATGCTTCCAGAAAGGCAGCAGGCATGGTATATGGTTGAATCTTGATCTGTAGGGATACTGGTTCCTTTGTTCTTCCATCCAGTATCACACTGAAACACTTATATTGTTGTTTTTATTGGGGATGCACAGATTTTCCGTAACACCATGGGGTTTGGCCAAATCGTTACCCTTTTTCTGTAATATTTTACAACATTAATTCAGGTAAACTAAAAATTTCTGAATGTTTGAAAAATTGTTCCTCTTTATATAACGATTAAGATGGATTGGTTATTTTTTTATTAAAAGCAGTTATTCAGCAGAGATTTTTAAAAATTTTATATTCATATGGTTTAATTAAAAAAATCTATTTTAAGGTTACAGAAGCATTAGAGAAAGTAAAGCAGGAAACAGAAGAGAAAGGAAGCAGTATGACTGATGGTGGTAAGTACATTTATGCTTCAGACAACACACCCTTTTCCTTGGTGACAGTTTCATGATATGTACTTCATTAAAATAAGAGCAATTACAAGGAGAAGAATTATGCAGCAGCATCATATTGGTGGGAAGGGAGGGATTAGAACTAAAATGTAGGGCACAAAACATTTTATTAGCTTTTCACAGGTAAGATTTTCACACCCTGCTGAAGGTGTCTTCAGTTCTCTACCAAACCTCTAGTCAGGTTGGGGATAAGGCTTTCAGCTGAGCAAAACACATCATTGAAAGACCTGTCTTAATGTTGATGCACATTTTTATGAAGCTCTTGGATGTCAAGGAGACAGCAAAATTGTCATTGCCTATTTCTGTCTTTAAAGTGTTTTGCATATTAAAAATGATGTATCAGTACAATCATGTCTTCAGAGCAGAACACCCTTTTGTTCATTCAACTCTTCAGTTTTAAGGAGTGAATTACAGCAAACAATGCTTTTGTGTTAGATGGCTGACAGAGTTGTACTGTTTATCTTTTTTTGGACAGCTCCTCTAGTGAAGATTAAACAGGCCTTAACAAAATTGAGGCAAGAAACCATTCAGATGGACATACAAATTGGTGTGATGGAACACACATTGCTCCAGTCAAAGCTGAAAGAGAAATCCAATATGACTAGAGATATGCATGCAACAGTGATTCCAGAAGCCACAGTAGGTGCCTATTAAAATTGGTTGGACCTGATTTAGTTTGCCCAAAATGCAGTTTTCTACCATTTGCTTTTTTGTGAGTTCAGAGGTTTGTTTTTGTTGGTGTAGGAGGACCTTCTTTTTTCCTATTCCTTTTGAGCAAGATGCTTGCTAAAAGATGCACTTTTTAAAGAAGTAACATGCACACTTTAGACTCAAGAGGGAGCAATGTTTAGTTTTGTGTTATACACGTTTACTGCATATCTCTTCAAAATATACTAATAAATTCTTGTTAGTGAAGATGTCTCTATTTCTTTGGAGAATATTACATAGTGTGAAGATCTATAGAATGATGCTGACAGCCTGTAATCTTGATACTCTGCTGTGCTGAAAGGAAATTGCTTGCAAAGGACCTGAAAGGAAGGTAAAATGTCTTGTCATTGCCACTTACTTACATTTAGATCAAGTGTTTAATTGATGATAGATACTGAAATAATACAGTATTACCCTTTCTAACAGGCTGGCCCAAAACTAATATCAGCTGCAAGACTCCTTTAACAGCAGCAACAATATAAAACTCTATATAAGACCAAGAAAGTGAAAAGTATTATTTGGAAATTACTCTTGGCTTTTTAATTTTTTTCCATGTGCCATCACTGTTTCAGAATCACTTTATATTAGCACTGGGTCAAATGCTACTTTCATTTATAGTATTTAGATGAGCTCTGTGGACATAATCTGGATTATTCTTGTTTTCTGTTCTTGTGTCAGAACACCCACTTTTGATTTCTGTGAAGGAAAAATGTTGCCAAATCTAGTTGAGTAATACAGAATGAGAAGAAAAATGTAGGAGGAATGTAGGGTTGGGAATGTAATGGCAACAGGGAGCTTGCTTTGTCCTAGTAAATGTGTAGGTCGGCAGTGGTTTTAGATGTTAGTGGTAATGAAGGAGTATGGAGCAAAGAAATAACCTTATTAAAGTACTAGTACATCCTTTTGGTTGTGGATGTTCATGATCCATGAACAATATTAGTACAATTCCAGTGGCATTAAAATCCTCACCTCACTTCTGCAGGCTATTCCATTCATCTGACAAATAATTTCTCTCACTTAAAGGTGAGCAGTATTTTGCAGAATTAGTGGGTCAGTTCTGTGTCTGAAAGTCAAGACACTTGACACAGTCAGTCAGTACTATGAGCCAGTATAAGTTTGTTGTGCTTCAGTATTTCATTTGCCAAAAAGAAAAAGCTCTAAACCTACTGGATTTTAATAAATGAAAAGCTATCTGTAAATGTCGACTATTAAAATTTACCTGTGCAAGCCACTGCTGAAAATCTCTATGAATCACACTGGAAATTGGTTTTCAGCTCCTTTTGCTGCCTACCTATATCCTCCCACATTCAGCTGAAATTAGAAAAGTTATTATTCATGTTCCCTTTGTTAGGTGCTGTTGCTACTTCATATTTACTTTAAGAGTGGCTTTACTTCAGCTTAAGCTATAGCAACTCCCTTTTGCATTGCCTGCAAAGCAGCTCACTGATGCTTTTGGATTGCAATGTTGTGTTGTATAAATGCTGTTTATATAAATGCTTTCCTCAAAAAAACTCCTCTTTCATGCTAATACAACAAACATGATTAATCAAAAACCTTTCTTTATGAACTGAGCCTCTTATTCTATTAGAAGTGAATCTGTTGAGACAAGCATGGCCAAAAACCCTCTAATGTGACAAAAATCTCTGGAAGAAAAGCCTTCTTTGTGCCAAAGTAATTCTAAAATAGCGTGCTAATTATCTGGAATTGATCTACATTATTTTTTACCTTACTGTCTGAAACTGCCTTCATTTAAGTAGAACACTTCTGTTGATATCTCAGGAGTGATACATGGCCTTTCATTGTCATCTGGCAAAGAGTGGCATTTTCCCCTTGAAGACAGTAAAAGCACTTGACCCTGCTCTGAAAGCAGCCTTACTGCTCTGGCAAGTGGCCACACCATCTTCCTTAAAAGTGGAGGGGAGCAGTGAGGCCTGTCACAAGCAGCCTGAAAGGCCCTTCTAGAGAAGCAAGGATCTGTGTAATTATTCCACAGCTGAATCAGTGCAGGAAGCAGAAGCCACATTAAAATTAAATCACTTGGTTCACATTGCTTCCTGCACTGCTCATTATCTGATGCAGTGTCAGAATGGAAGACCAACAAAACAAAGATGTCCCTAAGTTAGTAGGATGCATGTAAAGCTGTTCTATAAAACAGTCTCTCTTCTTCTGGAGAGGATTTAAAAAGAAGGATTATTTACAAGAGTTAACTTTTGTGTACAGCTGTCCTCTTCCAAGGTCTCCTCACATTTTCAGTTCTCTGGAACATCAGCATGGAGGCAAAGTGTCACTGTCAGATTTTACCTAGAAGCCAAGTAGAAGCTGCCTGTAGACAGACCCAGAAATCATGCAGAGAGAGAAGGAGCTTCGTTTGCTCACTTTGGTTAGAGAAGCCATGGCTTTTGTCTTTGCCATGAGGACTGCAATAGTTCAGTCTTGTATGTGGCCCCAGTATGAGCTGACGCTTAGCTCTTGGAAACATGTTATTGTGGAAGGCTCATCAGTAGCCAGCTCACTCTCTTGCATGTACTCCTCAAAGTTCCAGGAAAAGAACTCTTGCAGCATAGTGTTCTTAGGGTTTCTTCAGCTCTGAAATACCTCTGAACCTCATAACATGACCCAATGTCTTATTTCTCTGTCTTTTGTCTAGGCTAGGATGTAAGTGCCCTGCTGGGAACTGGAAATAGCCTTATTGCTAGGTACTCTACTAGAGGTGCTGATTATAGGCCATTTAGGAGATCTGAGAGTGATTACATGCATTACCTTTTTACTTTAATAAATACCCCACTCCCCATTCTCTTCTAATGTCATCAGATAGCAGGATTTGCTGTGCTGATAAAAAGTGCAAAGGGCTGTTTTTTTATCTTTTAATCCATTTCTCTCACAGAGAGAACTCTATAGAGTTGGTGACTTAACACTGAAATTGCAAGAGTTTAAAAGTGGCTTCCAGTCATACACCCAGAATTCATTGCTTCAGCACTGAGACATTACTCATTTGAACTTGCATTGCTGAGTGCTATGCAGGAAGCTGAATGAGTTCACATGAGTGTCAGAAACCACTGTTATAAACAACTCTCAGATCTGGTCAAAATATTCTCACTCCTGTCTGCTGATGGCGTTAAAGGCTTTCCTCTCTTCACCCACCCAGAAGAGGAACTCGGGGAAAATTTTGTCTTGAAAGGGAAAACCTTTATGTCCACTTTACTAGTAAACTTTGCCACTTTTTTTTTTTGAGTACAGCTCAACTGTGCACTACAACATACGAAAAAATCACTGTATTGCTAATTGTAAGTTACAGTAAGAGCAAGTAAGTCATCTGTGACCTATAAAAAAAACTAAGCATAAATGAGGAGCCTGTGTGTGAACATTTCCAGCTTCTGTGCTCTTTGAATTTTGCATCCAAATTTTGCATGCTGGGCTTCTCTCCAAGTTTGACAAATGTTAATTAGGAAAAGAAGGAGTTGGTTGATGCTGTGCTGCCACGCTGGCCGCGTGCCCGCGCGGGGATGTCAATGCTGCAGTGTACCCCCACAGGGCAGCTGCACGTGCATGCGCACAGGCTGGAACACATGCCAGCCTCTCCCGGGGCTGGAACCAGCAGCAGAACAACATGCCTGTGAAAACCCTAGCCTGCTTCCTGCAGCCTCGCTGCTTTCCATTTGCTTGTGCTCGGGTTTGTGTTTTAGGAAATGGTTGGGTGATACCTGGCAAAGGCATGAAATAAAGCTCAGGAAAAGTTAATCAATACCTGTGAGGTTAAAGTTAACACAGGATATGAGCACTGGTTTTTCTGCATGAATACTGCTCATAGGTAGGGACTTTCCACAGAAGGCTTGGAGATAGCAAAGGAGTTATTTTCCTCTGCCATTTCCTCCTTTTGATGTATTTTTTTCATTCAGCAAATGCCATTACCACGGCTTTCTCATGTGTTAGCTAATACTCAGCTATTGCTTCAGGGCTTGGTGTTGCTGGAAATGTCTGTCTTTCAGCCTCCTAGTAACAGCCCTACCATTTCACAATTATTCCCACGCAACACTGGAATGAGCAGGGTTGAGAGCTTTTTATTGAGAGCAAGTAATGATTTGAATAATGCTAGTCTTTCACTTACTGCCTAGTTTTACTCTTCTCTTTTTCACTCCTGGTCTTAGTAGTTAGGATTGGCTGTATTTCAGTACTCCATCCCAGAAGAAGCTGAGATGCTCACATGCATCCTGTTATAAAAATCAACACAGGTGAATATTTTAAGGTCAGAAGGACAGAATAATTATTTCTAATAATATTCTGCCTGATAACGCACTAATTGCCATTGTTCATTCCAAAATATTTTCCTGTTCCTGTGGTTTTCAAAGGATGACAATACTTCAAATGACACCTTAGTATTATTCAATAGTAACACATAGAATTAAACTGTGGAGTATAAGCACCCCCTGGACAAAAAGTTTCCCATCCTTCCTCTAGTTTTAGGGCAGAAGTTTCTTGTTGTACCTTGGTAGGAAGACTCTTGTAAGGTTTTAGAGGGTTCTCCATATCCTTCTTCAGCATGGCTTGTCCCATGAGCATTTTGCCTCCTTTCAAAGAATCCATTTGGGAAAGAATACAAGCTAGTAGTCAGACCATTGTTTGTGAAATTTTCCTGGAAATTAGTGCCAAAAAAATGGTGCAGAAGGTTTCAGAAGGTTTGACAGCATCTGTTGAACATTGTTTCCTTTGTTACAGGAGGTGCACAAGTTCCTGGTATGATGTCCAGGAAGGGTTATTTCTGCCAGTTTGTCAAATGCTGTCTAACAATGTAAAAACAACGAAAACTGTGACCTTAAAAGTGTCACTCATTAATTTTGTACTAATTTGTTCAGCAGCCATTTCATTACAGCCTTCTGTAGAGTGTAAAACATTCTTGAAGATTTCCATCATCTTTAGCTATATAATACTGACAACAAAGAATAAGAAATACTGTTCTGAGAAGACTTTTCCCAGGACAGAAGAGTATACTCCAGGTGTGGCAGGCTTGGAGGGGTTTTTCTATAAGCAGTCCAGTATGCTGACTTCTGTTTGAATAAGGACATACCTGTTAGTATGTCTGGGTTTGTGAGAACACTTATTGAAAAAAGGAATTGCAGGTAATTGTGTAAGAGAAGATAAACAACTGAAAGCCAGTTTAGTTTTCTCTCAGTTGTGAACAGAATTGAGATATGGGTAACAAATTCATATGGATGGAATGAAAGGGCTTCCTTTAAAAAGCTCTTCCATACTATCTTGGCTTAAATGTATGAAACATGCCTTCACTTAGTGATATTCCATTTGTTGCTTCTGGTTAATCTCCATCTCTCTGAAGTGCACAGTGTACTCCTCTGTGATGATGTTTCCCTCCAAATAATTGGAAGTTTGACAACATGATGTGAATATAACGGATGTGATCAGTCCATCTGAACATCTGCTGAGCTGGGTGGAACTGACTTGGTATGTCTCTGTAGAGTGCCACCTGTGAGCAGCCACATCCAGTGGGTGTCAGGAGATGAGAAGCAGGAAGCTACTCCCACTTCCTGTCAGAGAAACCGCAGCTTCTACCGTGCTTGTCTCCTGGACCAGCTCAATTTGCTGGTACAGCTACACACAGAGGGAAGGTGAACACCATGGTACTTGTCACCCTTCTGCTAAAAGCAGCTAATAAAATCTCAGCGTCCCATTGATTGCTCTAATCAGAGGGAGGAGGAAGTGGTGAAGAAGCCAAGTAACAAGTAAGCCATTTATAACAAGTAACTTTTGTGAATGAATCAAACAAACAGCAGAAAATAATCAAACAGAATGAATTTGAATGAATCAAACAGCAGAAAATAACCTGCTCACAAATTCAAGTGTTCTCCTTGAATTGATCTCTTGACTAGTTTTTGGGGTCAGGCTAAATATTCTGAGTAAGGATGGGCTTTCCTACCCTCACCCGTGTTTTTTTCAGATCTTCACCACCTCTCTCTTTTCTATATGCAGTAACATTTATGCCTGAGGCCTCAGAATTTAGGCTGGATCATTTATCTCTCTCTGGAGGACAGACATTTTTATGTTGCACCTTTCAAAACCACCTGCTTCTGGAAAAAAACTTCCTTTTTATCTTCAGCACAAAGAGTTGTATGGATACCCAGAGTTTCAAAGCAGTTTTAGTTTGACCTCTACCAGCATAAGGTTTGGCTAGGAGGAGCAGAGCTTTCATTTGAGAAAAACAGTAGTTCTGTTCAGTGGTGGAAGAAAAGAAGAAACAGAAGAAGATATGGCCAGACAATGTCTCTTCTAGAAAACTGTAATATTTCCTGCAGGACCCAGATTTTTATCCTGTGCCAACCTATTGTGTCTCTAAACACCTGAATTTGCCATTGCTGGTTTTAGCACAGTGACCTCAACATAAAGTTTGAAGAATATAGTAATGAGCAAGACCCATGGCATACAGAAAGATCTTTCAGTGCTCTACAGTAACGAAGTCTGCATTTGAGATTAAACATGTCATTTATTTTTTAGAGACTCAGAATACAAAACACCAGTTTATCAGTGTGAGGGACCTTCTGACAAGCAGCAGAAAAAGCTTTACTGTGATGCAGAAAATGCAGTAACAGTAAAGGGTTATTAAGTCTTTTTATGACAATCCATCCTGTATGTCATCCCAGAAAACGCTGATAGATCCTTTTCACTGTGTTTAAAGTGTGCCAGCTCTATTACACAGATCCCAATCTTTAAACCATGCTTTGGCAAAAGTATCCTTTGTGGCACTTGTGTGATCGATTATGCTTTACTCAGTGCCCTGATTGTTTACAACACACCACAGTCTTCCACTGCGTGAAGACACATTTATTACAGACAATGGTGCCAGTGCTGATTTGTTCTTATTGGCCATTTCAAAACAAAAGCCAGACAGAAAGGCATCTGTTTTCAGTGGCTGCTCAGGTTAGTACTGGAAGTCTCTTCTTGGTTAATTTCACCCTATGTTGGAATACAGCTGCCAGTGCTCTGGGGCCCCTTTCACTGAGGGCCACCTCCCTAGAAGAGCTGCTGTGGACTCAGCTAACTGTAGCACTGACCTGCCTTTCACAAGCTGTTCAGGCAAATCTTCACACTGAGTCATTAGAGCCCTACAAATGGCATACAGTTAAAACATCCAGGAGTGTCAAAATGAGTCATATTTTTCAAGTGACAATTGCTATTTTGAGTGGCTGTTTTGCACTACACTCACCAGGACATGCAGGAAACAGCCGTGTTTAAGCTTTCCTGCTGCTCATGGTTCCTAGCACGTGACCAGCCGGGCAGTTATATCACTGAGCCACACCTTGCTCGTACCCAGAAATCATATTCCCAGACATAACACGTCACCTTATCAGAAGGAAGTGACTCTGGACTTCTACAAGAAGTTGTTTCAGGTGAAGAAGGGTGTTGCTTTCAGTGGCCAACCTAACTTGGAGACCATACACCCTCTGCCTTGAAGAGAGCTGAAAATGAGACCCTACAGGTATCTGCAACAGCACCAGCAGAGAGAAGAAAGGCAAAGTTAAGGACATGGTAGTAGTGACCATTCCCATGGATTAAGGCTTGGAAGACAAAAGATGGGGAACAAAAAGAAACAATTGGACATGCCCATGCAGAGAAACAGTCCCAAAAAGGAAATGGTAAGGCTGCAACATGGGACAAATCATCAGTAGGTGAGGAGCACGTTTCTGTCATGCAGAGGGGCAGAAGGGATTTCTGCATTTACAGAGAAAAGCCAGCAATTAAAAAAATAGCACTGGAATTAGCATATTTGCTATGAAACTGAAAAGTGAGAGAAAAGCACACTAAAAAAAAAGGTGCAGCTCATTGAAATAGGTTAAAAAGAGGTATAGGGGGTGAGGAGGACAGACTGATAAAAAAATGGAAGTTCTCAACAGCCTTAATAAAAGCTAACACAAGTCATGGGACATTCCCACCAGCCTATGCACACACACCAACACCCCAAACAAACAAACAAACTGACAAACAGACAAAGCTACCTTTGGTGTCCAAGGCCACAAGAAGAAATGAAATAAGGAGAGGAGAAAAAACAGTGGGGAGTTAAAAGGTTAGGTGAGGACAAGAGTCTAAGCCACTTCAGAAACAGATACACAAGCAAAGGAAATTCTAAACGGAAGAAGAGGAAGGGGGGAGGAAGAGGAAGACAGAAAGCAGTGAGCTGAGTATGCAGGAATAGTGTTGGTTTCCACATAAACCTCCTTTGTTAGCAGCTCTTCCAGTTCTATCTCTGAATAGCTGGAGCAGTTCCCACTGTTCTGCAGGGAGATACTGCATTATTTGCTGCAGTCACCATGAAACAGTTAAGTGTAGTGTAAACTCCTGCAGTAGTACAAGCAAGGCCCTACCCTTAACAGCTACAAGCCTTGTTTGGCTACAGCCATGAGGAGAAGGGGGGAAAAGTTCTTTAAGTAACCCTTTCCAGGGCACTGCTTTCCCTCTTGCTTTTCTTTTTTTTTTAATTTTTCCTTTCTCTATGCAGATGAGCTGCATTTAACTGGTGCTAATTGGTAGATAAACAGGATTTACTTATTTAGTGTTGCATGTTTGGTATAATTTTCACAAGTAATAGGGAAATGTCAAACAAAACTAAAGCTGTTTTACAGGTTCTTTTCAGTTCACCAGTAGTACCTCCAGAGGAGTTCCTGTTGAACACTTCCCTTTTTTTTTCCTGCTTGCAAATCCAAATTTGGTGTCAAAGGGCAGAACCCACAATTATCACTTCAGGCAGGTTTAAAGACAGTTATAGTAAATAAAACTTAGTTGAAAAAAGCATCTGTTGGAGACCTCCTTGAGGAGAGCCATAAGCGTAAATTTAAAGTTGCTTCATATAACTCAGAAAATCAATTTCATCTTTGTTTTTTCTTTGTCCCTACTCCAAACTGAAGACTTGTGATGACAAGTTGGTTGAAAATACTCATGCATAACTAAATTCAGGTGGAAAAATGTCCACATGAGAAGGCCAAAATTCTGCACAAACCAGTAGCAGAGTTCCAGCTAGGGTTGAGCTGGAGTGCTGCCTGTCCCTGGCATCCTGCCCCAGAGCCTCAGACCAACCATATGTCTGCGTGCCCTGGGCCTGCGCCAGTCTGCCTGGGAAGAGTCCTGGCCCCACAGGGATCCACCGAGCTGGAGATGGCAGTGCCTCGTGGTCTGCCTGCACTGGCTCTGAAAGCCTCGGCAGCCCCAGCCCTTTGGAGCCGCCCAGCTGTACAGGCAGGCGTTGGGATGAGCCTGCCCACACATGGAGCACTCTGCTGGACAGTTAGAGTAGGAAAAAACAAACATGGCCCTGGGACTCCAGCTTTCCTGCTGGGATAAACGGAGCTAATGAGAAGCTGCTGTGGGTGTGCTCAGCTGTCCATTTTGTTTCCTCATCTGCACGTTTCTGTCACTTCCCTGCAGGAGTTGCCGATGCACAGCAGTGCAATGAGCAGGAGCAGCTCACAGATCAGGCTGAAAACTAATCTGGTGGGAGCCCCCTCTGCCCACCCACTCGATGCAGTTGGCTAAGCAGCCCCTTGAGAAGACAAAGAATGGGAAACAGGAAAGGAAGGCATTGGGGAATTTTCTGTTGGCAATGCACAACCAGCTTGCACTGGTGGTCTAGCTGCCACCTGTAATGCCAGTCTGTGATTCTCCATTAGCCATTATTGGGTCCTACCAGTACTGAGTAGAGTTTCACCATGCAGGCAGGCAAACAGTACATAATAACTAAAACTAAAATACTTTGCTAATTATTCCAGTACTTAATTTTTCTTACATTTGAATTTATTCTTGAGAGGTTCTGTCAGATAAATTATTAAATGATCCTACCTCCACCTCGCAAAAACTTTTACTTTCAACACAGAATAGATTCCTTGCTGGTCACTCCCCTCTGGACCCTCATGAATATAATTTTGAAAGATCTTCATGGCTAAATTAAATACTGGGGGAAAGAATGGCAGAATGCCAGTTCCTTTATTTCATACTATTATAATGATAAAGATTGTGTATAATATTATTACCCTTTTATACTCATTTTAGCCTTTTCCCTGTTGTCTTGGAACATCTCCTTTGTCATTCGTTGATTTTATTCTTAATAATAGCATTGCACTAAAGCACAAGTTGGGCTGAGGCTCATGCACACAACCATACAAGAAGTCAGAGAAACCACATTCACGCACAGTGCTTTTCTGTGTCATATCTGTTGTCTTCAGTGCAGTTGCATCTCCTCTTTCTCTCCATTGTGGGCTCTAATACATGCAGAAAACAGGAGCTCAGGGAGTCTGAGCTAAAATAGACTGGAGACTGAGAACCCAAGAATGTAAGGACTATTGCATATGTTTGCCCTCGTCCCCAGGCACGCACATCTGAGCTCTGTCATTACAGGACACAGGACCAAACTGCTTTTAGGGCAGACCCAGCACAGCCTGTTTATTTATTCTACAGCACCTGAATGTAGCCCAAATCTCAGAGTTCTTGCCATCAACTGAAGCTTTGTGGCTGCAAATGATACATCATCACAAACCATGTTGCACACTCACTGGGGAAACACTCCTCAGTCAGTTCAGTATCCCTGTTCAAACAGCTTCATGTGCTACTCATAATGCTCTATAGAAGTAGCATACATGACATTACAGGCATCTAAAAAGTCTCTAAAAAAATTAAACATTTGCTGATCTTGTGGGGACATTGTGCTGAATGGGGTGTATCCATCAGAAGAAAACCAATTCCATTTCATGCAAGCTTATCAAGAAAACATACACAATATGCAACCATTTCACAGCTGCCAAAAGAGATCAGTCTAATTTCTTTTTTTAGCTAGAAGGGGAAATTCAACCAGGCAAAGCTGTTGGGAGCCAAGAAGAATATTAAAAAATAGTGGAAACCATCCACAATTTCATCCAAAGGCAGAAGAGTTTGTCTGTGAAATTGAGCACTTGGCCAAGTGACATAGTTGTGACACTAATGTGGCTGCACATGAAGCATGTCTATTAGTGAATTTATTGGTGGACTGTCTGTAATCCTGAGAACTAAACCTAGAGAAAACATTTTGTGCAGTTCTGTTTCTGGTATTTCTCTGTCTTCATCTCTCTCATCCTCCCTCCTCTCTATTCCCTTCTATTCCCTTCTCATCCCTCTCCCATACAACAACTGGTTGCATACCAACAATATTTTTCTTTGTGTCTCTGCAAATACCATTAGATCCAAGCATGTCTTATGGAATTTGAGGCTATCATCTGTTCATATGTACTGGGTAGTCAGCAACTTCCACAAGACAACCATTCTCCTCACCCAGATTTCATTTGCTTAAAAACATCTCAAGAATTCTTATGAATTGTTTGTTTTAAATTAGCACCAAGAGAAGCCCTCTCACTTGCCTCCCCAACAGCACCCAACCAAATTTGGATGCATTAAGAATAAAGTCAATGAATGCCCACCTGTATGCCATTAGAAACCATTCAGGCCAAAGAGGGGCCAGATGTTAAAATAATTTGCAAAAAATAACTACTAAAAAAAGAGACTTTGTGTAAGGTGGTTGGATTATCCTGGCCAGTTGGAAACTGAGAGCTGCTGAACCAAGATAGAGGGAAGACAAGGCTGAGAGTGTTGGGGTTGTCCAGCCTGGAGAAAAGAAGGNAAATTACTACTAAAAAAAGAGACTTTGTGTAAGGTGGTTGGATTATCCTGGCCAGTTGGAAACTGAGAGCTGCTGAACCAAGATAGAGGGAAGACAAGGCTGAGAGTGTTGGGGTTGTCCAGCCTGGAGAAAAGAAGGCTCCAGGGAGCCCTTAGAGCAGTACCTAAAGGGACCTGCAAGAGAGCTTGAGAGGAACTATTGACAAGGGCAGGTAGTGATAGGATAAGGAGGAATGGCTTTAAACTGAAACAGATTTACATTACATGTTAGGAAGAAATCATTAACTGTGAGGGTGATGAGACACTGGAACAGGCTGCCCAGAGAAGCTGTGGATGTGCCATCCCTGGAAGTGTTGAAGGCCAAATAGGATGGGATTTTGAGCAATATGGTCTAGCGGAAGCTATCCCTGCATGTGGCAGGGATGTGGTGGGAATTGGAACTAGATGATCTTTAAGGTCCCTTCCTGCCCAAACCTTTCTGTGATTCTAAGGGCTGCACAGTCCTTGCCTGGACTCTGCTAGGAAGATGAATGAAGATGGCATGGATCCATGGGGATGGCATGTGAGCTGCCACAGGAAAGAAGGTTCCAGGAGATTGTGTTTCAGACCTAGGAATCAAAACTTTTCTATTCTCTGTGAGAGGGTAGTTAAGTACTTACTCCAGGAATAAGTGATCTATGTCCGGCTATGGATCCCCATGCAAGGAGCCCTATGTCAGTATCTTTACATTTTTCTGTGTTTGTGGTGCAGTCATTCTTAAGGTCCTTGTGGCTTCATTATCCTTTTAGGACCTCAGTTACTGCCACTGGGTGGGCTGATATGTCCCCATCTAGGTATTCCTCAGATCAAAGCAGTGATATTATAATTACTACAGTACCATCCTGCTGCAAATGAACTGCTTGTGCTTGGTTACCTACCACAGATTTAATCCATGGGCATAACAGTCTTCTCTTTGTGTTTTCACAGCCTGGCTCTTCAAAGGAAGACCTTTTGTTTCCATCCAGGATGATAAATGGGTTTTAGCTTTATTTTCTCAGAGGGAAGCTTATGTGATTGTACTGTCTGTCATCTGTCTACACTGATAAGTTTTTAACTGCCACAGCCAATTATAAAGATTTCCAAAGGAAAAAAAAAAAAAACTGCCAGAGGCAGACATCTCCATGATAATTATGTTTTTATGGATTTTATGAAAGACAGCAGCAGAATGGGTTGGGGCTAAGGAGGAGGAGGAGGGAGAGGACAAAGCACAAGACCACACAGAGTGTGCCATGCCAAGGAAGTCTGGGAGGCCTCAGCTGATCCTCAGCCCATCCTGGCTGAAGGCAGCCAGTCTGCAGCACTGAGGAGTCAGTGGGCTTGGGTGTCTCTGCAGACATCTCACAAAACATACTGTTCTTGTCCATGGGTGTGATTTCCTAGGGGATATCACTGTGGCTATGGCTGCTGTGGTGCAGAGGGGGAGCAGGCACAGCCCTTCTTTCTGCTGTCTGTGATGCAGGGATGTTGTTGTGTTGATGGCACGGTGTTGCCCTGGGCCTGTACTTGCAGCCTGCAGAACCTGGGTGGTGGTGGGGCTGGGTTGGGCTGGGCTGGCCTGGTGAGTGCCCTCAGGCAGGACAGACAGGCAAAGTGCAAGGCACGGTCAGCATACAGCATATGCTCCATGCTGCGACTAATTGAACATAATGGGTGCACTGCTAACAAAGACTCATAGTGTGGGGCACAGAATGTTCTCTGTGCTCAGAGACCTGCCAGCCACTAATGAAAGCTGCTAAGGCCAGCTTTGTAAATGCATTTAGGTGACTGAGCCAGATATTTGAGGACAGGTAGAGCCTAATTCTCACTGACATCAAAAGGGACTCTGACTTGCACTGCATGGGAAGTCATGTCTTTAAACAGCGTCAAAGCTATTAACATTTCTCCTTGAATATTTCAGAAGAACTGACCCCTCTCTCTGAGTGAGTCTTGCGTGAAATGAGAGGTTTCTACAACCCTGGAGAGAACCAAGTAACTTAGCTGAACCTTTCCCTGGAATGATACATACTGCTGCACCATTCCAGGACGTTCTTGGAAGGAGCAAACTGCCTAAGGTGAAAGTGGATCACCATCTTCACTGCCTAGCTACCATGACATGTAATTCCTCTTGGCTTGTCAATAACCTGATCCAGTTGTCCAGGCCTTACATAAGTGGAGGGCAGCTGCAGGTAACCCCCAGCTTGCTCTACCTGGCTGTCTCAGCTGTGGCCTGCAGTAGGGGTTCAGTGACCTGGAACACAAATCTGTGTTCAGAAGCCCTCATGGCAGGAGAGTTTCACAGGCTGGAGTTCCACCCCCTGTTACCTTGCTGTTAGCTGAACCTTTCCCAGAGGGCTTTCTGTTGAGCAAGAGTGAACAGGATTTCTTGTCTCCCACATCCCCCCACTAAGTCACTAATGTCACTGAGTTGCCTGATGAATCCCATCAGCTACAGCAGCAGCTGAAGAAAGAAAATAGCAAAAAAATGCATTCGAATACACCAGAGTAGAAAGAGAGTAAGCAAAGAAGGGGAGGGTTGGGAGCATGAAAGAAGCACTGTTTCCCTAAAATAGTTTGTTTTGAAATGGAGGACAAATGACTGCATTTTAGCCCTACCAAACATCTGTGAAAGGTTAACATTTCTTCACAGCATTGCTTTATTTTTGCCTAGGTCTTCAGCAACTATTACTCAAAGTTAATTCAGGCTTTCGCCCTTGGGAACTTATTTAATGTGCTTGGAAGTCCATTAATATTTATAAATGTCACTTGAATTCCATTTTTACCTTCTTACCCAGGCAGGAGCACTTGTAAAAAGAAAATATTGTCACTTTTCCTTTTTTATTTTTTTCCCTGTGTTTTTATTGTGGTTTTGTTTTGTTTTTAGAACTGTAGTAAGTTCAGGGTTGAGGCTGTTCTAAAAATGTCATATTCTATAAAGCTGTGCTACACAGTTTTGCTAGCCTGCCTATGCCCCCAAGAAGGGCCTGAGAGATGTTAGGCCTGGAAAAATGGAGATGGTGTCTATTCTCAGCTCTGCCACTGGCTAATTATGCAACTTTAGTCAGTTCATTTAACCTCGGCACGCTTAGGTTTCCAGATCAGAAGCGAAAGGGATAAAAGGCCGCTCTGTGAATCCCTTGTGGTGCCTGAGGGAGAACAAGGTATTGCCCATCACGTTGCTGCCTTGTGAGCTCTGGGTGCGGGTGGATTCTTTGTCAGGGCTGGGTACCTGTGGTGAGTGAGTCCGGGAACACAGATGGAGCCCTGGCCACTGCACTTCTTGCCAAGGGAGACAGCCCTCACAGTGGGTTTGGCAAATCACAGCTACTGACACTCTTTGCTTTAGGCACTCAGGCTTTTATGTCACTCTTCAGCATTTTCCTGCCAGCCACAGCAGTCGCTGCCTCCTGTACACTGGCTTTTGTATGTGACTCGTGCCTGTCACAGCTTGCTGACCCGAGAGTGATCAATGGCTCTCCAAAGAGCTGTAAACCAGTATAAAATGGCAGATCCGTGCCCAGTAGTGGTAATAAAATAAGTTGCTTAATTTAAAGACCAGAAGTGTGCCTTGGAAGTCATAAATGAGAGACTCAGGCAGTTTTAAAAATATATGACCTCTCACTTTTGGAGCACTTGGACTTAAAACACAAGACAGCATTGGAGATGTGCTTTTCACAGCTGCTATGTTCCTCTGTGAACTTCTACAGCATGCACTGCTGGGCAAAAACAAGGGTGATGTTAGAAAGTGGTTAAAAGCATGCAGCTCTTGTATTACATCAGGGGTTGCTCTGTGTTCCTGGTTCAGAACGGAAAGCAGAGCTGCCCAATCTTTGTTTCAGTGGACATCTGAACAGCCTTGTGCTGCCCAGTCCTGCTGCCTGAACCCATCAGCACGCAGAGACATTGCAGACATTTCTCAGCAGCAGAAGGCAGAGCATTACAAAACAAAGTATCTCAGGTGCACACGAAGCTGGATGGCAGAGCAATCTCCAACACAATGAGGGAAACGGCATGTGGAGAGTTATCTGTGAGGGATTTGTGAGACCCGGCTCAGTAGTACAGGAGGCAGCAGCACCTGAGAAAGCAGCGCTCTCCCACACGAGGCTCCTGGCACTACCAAATTTCCCATGCGTGCTGTTTTGCTTCTAGGCCAGCGTGGGTGTGATATGTGTTACCTTAGCAACAGGGAAGAGTGCGTGCTGCAGCTGTAGCCTTCTCCTCCTTGCAGCGGGAGAGCATCCCTGGTTTTCTTACAGAAAACGCTGCGCAGCTCCCCGCAAAGGGGACCCCAGTGCCTGTGGCTACAACGAGCTGGCACACAGGGCACAGACACAGATATGAGCTGTGGCTGACGCAGACATGTCTTCCCTGCTACCCTCTGCTCCAGCTCATCTCTTCTGGCCTCCAGAGAACATCATCTGAGTCAGTCTGGCAGGAGCAGGATCAGCAGCTTTGTGCCAGCCCCCTCCATCGTTTCTCGAATCAGATGGCTCCCACAGCTTTAAGGCTTTTTACTAAACTTGAATGCCAGAGGATGTCAGAGTGCTTTATGAATATCTGGAGGAAACAAACGCGGCAGTCAAGGCATTGGTACCATTAATCACTGAGGGAGGGCCAGAGAATTCAAGAGAATAAAGACTCAGGAAGCAGGGGAGTGTTTGTGGGGTAGACCCTCCTAATATAAAGCCAGTAAAAATGTTGCAAAACGCCATAAATGCAGTAAATCCAAGTGAGACATAAAACCTATGAAAATTCAGTTTCTCACAAAATTTTGACTGTGCCCCGGCTTTCATCCTCTGTTGAACTTTGGGACTTGTACCAACATTGTAAATATATACATATCTATAGACGTATATAAAGGTGTGTTCCCAAAATATATCTAACAGCCCTTTTTTTTAATGCCTCACCAACACGTATGTTTGAGAACGAAGTATGCATAGTTTCAAAATTTTAACACAACTCTAATTTAGAAGTTCTAAAAAGAGCTACTCCCGGAAAAAAAACAACTCGTTGAAACATTTGCTGAAATAGTCAAATGTACGTATTACTGCAAACACAAGAAAAAGGAGCACTTATCCTTGCTTTTAAATGAAGTGCAACAACTGATCACTTACAAGTTCTTCAGTGTTTTTGAACACCCTGTGTTTCACTTGCACTTAGTGCACGTGACTGCAGCCAGGAGCAAACGCACCCCCGGCATTGCCGGTCTTCCACAGGCTTGGAGCGGCGCGGAGGATGCGCTCAGCCCCCGGCGTCAGCTGACTGAGGGAAGGGACGGGGGGAAACGAAAGCGCTCCCTCCGTCCCCTCCCGCCCCCGCCGGGCCGCGGCCAGGCCCATCCCAACGGGGTTTTCACCATTCAAAAAAATCAAGATCTTTCGTAATCAATACAGCGGTGGAGGAGTCACCCGGTCAATGCTTCTCCTTTTACTGGAGTCGGCACCTTCCCCCGGCAGCCATTTTACCCGGTCCCGAACGCGACCCTCTGCGCTGTGCGTGCGGGGAAACGCGAACCACAACACCTCGGCCCCGGGGCTCGGGCGGGCGTGGGATGCAGGTCCTGCTAATCGCTTAAAAAAGACACAAAACACCACGAAAAACAAGCCTCACGGCAGCTCAGCCCGCGGGCTGCCGCGGAGTGGCGCGGGGGGAGCGGGGCCGTCCGTGACAGCGCGCCCGCCCCCGCGCCAGCGGCCGCAGCCAATCAGCGGCGGGAGCGCCCCCTCCTCCTCCGCCGCCGCCCGCTGCGGCGCCGCTCGAGCCGTTGTTGCGCCGGGCCGCGCCTCCCTGGAAAATT